>CALNHX010010468.1:0-39953 GCA_940337035.1 Agriotes lineatus
CTTATTAAAAATAAAAATAAGAATTACATTAAACGGGGAAAACATAAATTTGTAAGTAATGAAACATCATAATAGAAGAAGACCAATTAAGATGGTAGGTTGGTCATACAAAAGGGGTTGCGGAAACGAAACTAACCAGGAAGGTGTATGAAGCAAAAGATAGTAAAAAGAGAGCAAGGAAAATGTGGCAACACCCACAAGGGTAGATAGGCGTAAGGATTAAGCAGGTAGGTAAGCAAAAAATACAATACTTTTTTATATTAAACTACTGTTAGTCAGTAATCTCCCAGTAGCCACTTAAAGGAATGTATTACTTTTACTTATTTCAGATTTAAGAGTTCTAAATCAGATTCAGTTAATCGCAAAGTTTAAAATAAGTGATCGTTTGAAGAGATACTGTTACGGTCAGAAACAGAATTACGACATCTCAACAAAAAATTATTCTGGAGAGCTCAACGGTGGAATATGGCTACAAGGATGCGCGCTAATGCGGGTCAAAACAGGTTGTACCATAAACTAATTATCAAGTTTTGGACAAATTGTTAGGCACCACCTGTAGATGCCTTGAAAGCTCCTCAACAAAAACTTGCAATTTCCCTCAGTTACGAGAAGTTAATCGATGTCCAAAGAATAGCTTACTACCTTTTTGAAACTGAACTGCTTAGCTTTACATCAAAATTCACGAAACTGCATGCATTAAAGCAAAAAACAGCTGTATTGAAAGAACATAATTAAATTGTCCACAGGCGGGAGCGGGATAACTTCTTAATTATAATATATTTCCAGATATTTGGGGCGATGACAGTTCATAATATGCGTTTCATAATACACATATAATGACTTGGCTTTGAATATAACGATTTAGCCGCCGTCCACAGCGTCATCATTGCATAAGGCCAGCAGTCATCAGACCGAGGCTGATATGTAGGAAGCTGTTTGATAGCAGAAGGGCGAACTTGAAAATGAATGTTAATAATTGCCGTGCAGCTGATGGTGTTGATGTTACAGCCACCTAGAGTCGATAGATATATCTGAGTTTCGAGGTAGTTGCGGTTTTTGGTTTCCAGACAGCATAGGCCAACGGTGGAGTTGATGTGGTGAACAAATACACCAATACTTAAAATGAGCATTTTTCTATCACATGCAATTTAATCAATACAGAGCGATAAGATTTACCTGATTAAAGATATTGTAATTGGTTATTTTATTCAGTATTACGTGCAAGTGAGATTATTATAACATAAATACAGCTTCACTTTAAATAAAGCGAAAATATCATTTAACCAAGTTTGAATTGGATCTAATAGTAATTTAATAAAATTATTATTTTAACCCTTTAACGCTCTCTGGTAGACAGTTATACCACTACGCATAACAATCAATAACATTTGTTTTGAAACTTAATACTGCTCTGAAACGTCTTGTGTCCGTTCTACAGACATTGCAGTTCCTTTGTCTAATTTTATATTTTCGACAATTATTGTAGTTATAAAACTACCCCAATAAACCTTGGTATAAATGTCTAGCTGGTATGACAGTATTACCAGCGTGCATTCCGCGTCACGACTTTGAAATGTGTACGCGCATTGGTGGTTTTGTGTTTGTTATTAGTTTGGGGGAGCAACTTTCAAGTTTTCAGCTGGTAAGTGTTTTAGTATACGTCCAAGTAGTAATACATAATTAATTAGCTGAGTTCTAAGAGCAGACTTTAAAATATAACTTAAATTACGTATTGCCGTAAGGTCCTTTTTAAAAACAACTTTATTTTGACAAAGATTACAAATATTACGCTAACACATGTTACTGTTACGAGTTCTAACTACAGACTGCCGCTCATAACATAAAAAGTGCAAGATGTCATAACTCAGGCGAGCGCGTGGATTCCGCTGACACAACAGAGTCACATAAGCCGCCAGGTTCACTAACACTGCTATTACGTGGAACTGCCTGTAATATAACTCCTCCATCCCTAGAACGAAGCTTCCTCCGGAAGTTTCACTGTTGTTTTTGAAGGTTGGGCTTCCAATTCTTGATTTTTTGATGAGATTCCTTTTCTTCGGATGTTTTTCCATTTCTTGATTAGAATGTGGATTACGACGATAATTAATATTACGTACAGAATAATCGTCCAGCCACTGGGGATATGATATGTTTCCCGATAAGTTTCCCTAATCGGAATTATTGGATTTATTGGTAATTCCTGCAGATGTAAATTATTCAATTTAATTTTAAATTCTGGTAGAATGCTATTCTCCAATTTAAAATGTGGCATGTCCATTACCAACGGTGTTCCGTAAGTGGCTTCTTGAAAACGTAGTTCTCGGCCTCGGAAAAACAAGTTGCAATGCGGATTTTCTTTTATTAAATAGATTCCTGACAGCAATTTTGTTTCGATGTCTTTCTGGCATTGAATTTGGAGCTTTTCTTCTTTCGGAAAGACTGACAGATATTGGTTAATTTCGGGGATGATTTCGATGTGATTTTCTAGGATTTCTATTTTTGTAAAGAGACACTTGCTTGAATTTCCATTCAATAGGATGTCCTCTTCACAGGATGCTTTATAATTTGATTGTAGTTGATATGAACAGTGGTAGGGTTTGCCTTGGGTACATTTGTCATTTAGAGGTGTTATCATATTACCAAATTTTGACTTTAGCAAATATTTTACACTCGAAATAATTGTCACAAATTCTGACTCATGTTTTGAAGGAATTGGAACTAAATAGTAGAGATCATATTCCTTTTCAAAATCAATAGGTATTGACAGAAAATATGTAATTTTATTTGAATCGATTTTACAATTTACTTTTAGAATGGATTCGAAATCTAAGATGTTTTCGTACTTTAATTCAAAGGGAAACTGATTCCTATAATGATCCGAAATTTTCTGGAGTTCAAGGAACAATTCCTTGGATTTAATTATTGTAGGATGCAAGGTTCCTACTCTGCAGAAAGTTATTGAATTTTCTATATCCTGTAAGGTATTAAGTAGTGAGCCATAAATAATTAGTAATTGGTTAAACAAACTTCCAGCGAAAAGAATATCTTGACGTGTAGCTTCGATCTTAACACGATCACTGAACTGCATTATATTAGATTTTAACATTATTTCATTATGCTGAATATCTCGTATTGTATCATTAAAATTTCGAACAAGTTGGTTGCTAACGGAATATTGCATTTCTAGTTGAGTTTTTAGTGAATCTTGGTTATTTTCTAAATGATTAATAATTTTGTAGATTTTTTCTCCGTCATTAGCGTCCAAATTTCCAGTTAAGCCTTTAATTAGTGATCCTAATCCATTGATTAAACCTCTTTTGGTTCGGTTATTTAAGCTATGAATTTTTATATTTTCGATCTTTGCTAATATTGTTTTACTACTAAATTGAGCTACCTTATTGTAATTATCTAATTCCCGTGTATAAGCTTCATTATTAGCTATACTTAACCTAAGATTTTCGTATTGAATATTAAGATTATTATACTCTATATATAGCGGTTCTAAATTATAATAATGGACGAACGTGTGATCCGTTCTTTGAAGTTTGGCGGATCCCAGGTTTATGGGTAGAACGCCTAAATTTTCGGTGATGTTCTTTATTTCTATCCCTTGTCCGATGGCAAGGAACCTGAAACGTTTTTAAATTTATAAGTTTTACACTTCGGTCTTTTAATATTTGAAATGTGTATTTTATTAACAGTATTATGATGAGTTGGATTAATTTCAGCTGTTTTTAGATTGGGATTAATGCTTTTAACTACTTCAGGTTTGAATTTATTACGCGTTTTGCTTTGTTTTTGTTTATTTTTGACAAACACTCTTGTTGGAATTGGAATTTTGCTCAAGTTTTCGCGGACTTCGTTTGCTTTACTTATAACTTTTTCCTTTTGTTGTTGTATATCTGTGTTTAATTTTTGATACAACAATTTAAGTTTTTCTTTGTGATTAGAAATATAGTTGTTTACTAATTGTTTGTCTATTTCTAGATTAAAAGGGGATTCTGTACCTAAATGTCCTGTTATTATTTCGTATGGTTTAAGATTTGTTACAGAATGAATAGTGTTATTGTAAGCTAGAAGTGCATAATTAACTTTAATTTCGATTGGTTCTTTTTTATATTCGGTTTGATTATTAAGTAGCCTAATATGCTCTATTAAGGTTGAGTGAAAACGCTCAATAATACCATTTGATTCGGGGTGTTGCGAACTAATAAGGTGAATTTTTATTCTATGGGTTTCTAGTAGTTCTCTTACAACTGAATTTTTAAATTCTAATCCGTTATCGGAAATGATCTGTTCTGGTATACAATGATGGGTAAAATACTTTACAAGATTATTTACTACTTCAATTCCTTGTGACGAATTAAGCTTATATGCTTGACCATATTTAGAAAAAGAATCTACGATTGTCAAAAACTTACAGTTTTCTAAAGATATACTGTCGACATGTACAATTTGAAATGGTTTAACAGCAGTAGGTGTAATATTGAATTCTAATCGAAGTGGTCTCCTGTCATATTTTGTTAATTGGCAGATTTCACAATCGTTTATAAAAGTTTGAATAGATTTTTGTTGATTGGGCCAATAGTACGTATTGGTTATTCGCTTTACTGTTTCTTCGATTCCTCTATGATTACTTTTGCCTTCATGATGAGCTTGAATAGTTTGCTTAATTTCGTCATCGTTAATGACGTCGATTAATTTTTTAGTACATTTAATCATATTAATTTGAGAATTTTTGAAATATTTTTGAAGCACAGAGCTAAATTTTTCGTATATTGGGTCTTCAAAATAAACATAATATTTAACTTTTGGTACTACATGTTCTTTAATAAATCTAATTATTTCTTGTTCATAATTATTTTTTGAAAATTGTACCAATATTCTTTGCTTGGTTTCATATAATTTAATTTTAGAAATTTTTGCTGGTGCAAAGTTTACTTCTGATATAATTATTTGATTTTTCCCAAAATTTACGGGACAGTCAACAATAGGAATCCCTGCTATTGGGTCTTCGATATTTGAATGAACCGTTGCGTTACTGTCTTCGACGGCGTTAGCTAAGTTATCTACATCACCCGTTTCGACAATAATTGACTCATTATCAGTTTGATTTGGATTTGGTTTAAGTTGTTCGTTAAATGTTTCCATATATTCAAATATTAGAGGTTCTTTTGTGGCTTCGTTCATATTAAGTTCTACACGAGACAAAGCATCTGCATTTTTATTTAAACAACCTTTTTTATAAATAATTTCGTAGTCAAATTCTTCTAGTTTGAGACGCCATCTCACTAGCTTTGAATTTGGCTCCTTAAGTGAAAACAGCCACTGAAGGGGTTTGTGGTCGGTTACAATTTTAAATCTTCTGCCAAAGAGATACGGCCTAAAATATTTTACAGCCCATACGATAGCTAAGAGCTCTTTTCGATTGTGGAGTAATTTATTTCTGAAGAATTAAGAGTTCTGCTTGCATAAGCTATTGGTAGATCGGAACCGATTTTACCTTGAGAAAGAACGGCGCCCAGCGCAAAGTTACTTGCGTCGGTCGTTAAAATAAATGGTTCAGAAAAATTTGGATACTGAAGGATTGGTTCGTTAATTAGTAAATTTTTACATAACTCAAAACATTTAATATATTCGGGATCTTTAGGATTTATTACAGAATCCTTTTTTAAGCACTTAGTTAAAGGTTTTGTGATTTTTGCAAAATCTTTTATGAACTTCCTATAATAACCTAAAAGACCAAGGAAGCCTTTTATTTGTTTGGCGGTTTTTGGCAATGGAAAGCATTGAATTGCTTTAATTTTTTCCGGGTTAGGTTTTACACCATTTGCTGTTACAATATGACCTAAATAAGCAACTTCCTTCCTTAGAAATTCTGACTTATCTAGTTGAATTTTAAAATTTGATTGCCTTAGCCTATCAAATACTTCCTTTAAGCGATCGACATGTTCTTGTAAGCTAGTACTAAAAACTATAATGTCGTCGAGATACACGAGGCATTTTTCATTCTGTATACCCCTTAATATATTGTCCATAACCCTTTGGAAGCAGGACGGCGAATTTTTAAGCCCGAAGGGTAAGCGTAAAAATTCGAATTTTCCATTTTCTGTGCTAAAAGCAGTTTTTTGAATGTCCTCTTCAGCCATTTCAATTTGGTGAAACCCTGATGCGAGGTCAATGGTGGTAAAATAATGACAACGGCCTAATTTATCTAGCAAATCGTTGATATTTGGCAAGGGATACCTATCACCTATAGTTTTTTCATTTAATTTCCTATAATCTATCACAATTCGCCATTTTTGTTTGCCAGATGCATCAAGTTTCTTGGGGACTATCCATATTGGGGATGACCAAGGGGAATGCGAAGGCCTAATTATATTTTGCTCTAACATACTTGCAATTTGCCTTTGTACTTCTTTCCTATGAATTTCAGGATATCTGTACGATTTAGTGTAGACTGGTATTTCATCTACAGTTTTTATTGAATGTTTAACTTCACTTGTAAAAGTTAACTGGTTACCTTCAACATGAAATATATCGGAATATTCTTTAATTAGCTTTAAAATAGTTTGACGTTCTTCTGAATTTATATGTTCAGTTCGAACCATTGAAATGTCGAATTTGTATTTTTCGAAATTCAAATTATTAAAATTAGGACTCCTTTTACCAAGAGATTCGTATTCATCGAATTTTTCTACTTTTAATGGTTTTAGGGAACCTACATTTTTAATAGAATCTGATTGATTCCGAATGGAACAAATTGCTTGATAATTGTGCACTTTAGTAAGGCACTGTGGTATTTCTAATTCTGCTAGTTTTGTATAAGGTACGATCACGTCACCTTCTTTAATATTTTGAACATCAATTTTAATTATTTGTTCAGAATTAGGTTGTACTACCATTGGCGAGTTATAATAATTTATTTTTATTTGTGCATTGGGTGTTATTAACAAGTTTTTATCTAAATCTACTGTTGCTTTAAGTAATTTTAAATTATCCATTCCAAGCAAACAATCAAAATGCTTATGAAAATTGAATAAATAAAATTTTAATGGAGCTACGTTGGCTTTAAATATTTTTGAACAGGGGACACGAGTACTAAAATTTTCTACTGATGTACCGTGTGCTGTTGATATTTGAAAAGGGTCATTTATAATTGAATTTTTAAAACATTTTTCAGCGATTTTAGGATTAACAAAAGATTTAGTGCTTCCAGTATCTATTAAAATTTTTAATTTATGTTCTGGAAATAAAATATAGGGTAATGCACTGTCATTGTATGAATTCAATTGAAATCTTGGGATTCGAGATGTTCCGAGGCTTCTTCCCGAAAAAACTGATTTTCGGCTTCATTATCGTCATGTTCATCGGGCATTTCAACTGAGGGTTGAATATCGTCGATATTGTGCAGTTCTTCAACTATATAATTTTGATTGTTGGGTTTGAACTGGTTTTGGCGATAATTTTGGCCTGAAAATTGTGGATTCTGAGGTTTCCAGGTATTCCTTGTAGAAATACTCATGGGAGTTGGTTTTCGAAAGTTTTTAATTTGATTGGGCCTAAAAACATCAACTTGATTTCTACTACTTTGTGGACGTGCATTATTATTCGAAGAATGTTCCTGTGCATTGCTATAAAAATAATTTTGTTTAAACGCAGGTTGCGAATTATGAGGATAATTTGTTAATTGCAAGGGAAATGTCATTCTTGGTCTATTTTGAAAAGGTGGTTTATTCTGAGGATTTAATTTTTGTGAAAATTTAAACTTGGACGACTGAGCTGGTTTTTGCTGGCTAGTCGTTAATTGAAAATCGTTGGTTAACATACGCAATGCAGCATTTAAATCTGCAGGATTTTTAGTACGCATTAAAGAACCAATTGGATCTTTTAAACCTAGTAGTAACACTCTTAGAGCTAAGTTGCGAGAATATTGTGTTAATATAATGGCTTCTGCTTTTACCATCTGAGTTGTTATGTTAGCAACAGTTAAATTTAATACTTGTTGAACCCTATTATAAAACTCAAATGCGCTTTCGTTTTCCTGTTTTAAATTTGTGAGTTCAATATTTAAAGTGTAAATATCACGTTTATCAGCATAAGTATTCAACAATGCAGTTTTTAAATCTAACCAATTTATAATTACACAAGACGAGATATTAATTGCAGCGTCTCCTTTGATTTTAGCTAAGATGCTAGACATCAGATATTCATTCTGAAAGTCCTCAGCGTTATCCTTATTATAAAATTTGGTAACTAATTTTTGGCATATTTCAATAAACCTAGGGAGTAGTTCCGTTTCTCCATGAAATTCGGGGATCATTCCCAAGTATTCCTGTTTTAGTACAGGTGGTTCCGTCATTTTTGACGTATTTAAATTACTTGCGTTTGAATGAGTACTGTTAAAAATTGTTGGTGGTAAAATTTTAGAATGCGAGTCTGAATCAGAATTTGTATCTTCGTCAGAACTATCTGAATTAAATTGTTTACAAGGCCCTCTATATGACATAGGTACTTACAGCAAAATCACTATCCTGTCCATGCGTCCTGGTTGAACACAGAGCCTCCTTCGATGTGCCTTCGAAGTCTTCTCGTTAAGCTACTCTCCCTTTCACTTAACTGGATGCGGAAAGTTGGAAACTCCGAAAAAAATCACAAGTTCCGGATTTTTTAATTTATGGTCAATAAATCGTTGATACGAATCGATATTATGTTCATTAACACCGTTTGACCATCCTACCGACTGCGCCACTTAAATTACGTATTGCCGTAAGGTCCTTTTTAAAAACAACTTTATTTTGACAAAGATTACAAATATTACGCTAACACATGTTACTGTTACGAGTTCTAACTACAGACTGCCGCTCATAACATAAAAAGTGCAAGATGTCATAACTCAGGCGAGCGCGTGGATTCCGCTGACACAACAGAGTCACATAAGCCGCCAGGTTCACTAACACTGCTATTACGTGGAACTGCCTGTAATATAACTTATATGTAATCGCAAAAAAATTTGCGTTCTGATAAATGTAAATTCTCTTTTGTATCTCGTGGGGAAGGCATGTGTGCTGGATTAATTAACAGTTCATTTAATAGTTCAAGTGTATTCAATCAGGCAGCGCTATAAATTATTTTCTCATGCCCAAGTACGAAAGACGCAGTTTCCATATAGTCAAGTAGCCACCAAAATTACAATATTATTCACCCGGTTGTTATTATAACGAACATGTTTGTTATCAAAAAATTCACAATTCAAAGTTATACAGCGGGCTAAATATGTCAGTTTAACTTAAAAACTACTGAAAATATGTAATTTTAACCTAAAAGCTACTGAAATTGTCGGTTGTCACCATAAATCTGTCATTCATTAAATTGCAAAAATGTGTCTTTTTCCCAGTCGTGGGAAGAATAGGGTACATAACTCATTCGTACGCCCGTGTTTTAAGCCACTCGGCTGCACTACACTGCCCCACTTTCACAGCTTGTTATCTAATATACCACAAAGCAACACTATGCTCTGTGTAATATACCATAACAAGGAAAACAAAAAGCATACATGAATTACTCAGCAGGTAGAACAACGGATAATGAAGAGTTAGACAAAGTGAAGCGCAACGTGCCTAAAAGAATAACACGAGGAGCTCACCATGAACGTAGGGAAAGATATATAGAAAATAACGTTCGCGGGTGACAAGAAATCAGATCATCAAACACATAAACAAATAAGAAAAAGATACTACACATTGAGAAGTGTACGAACATAATAAAATGCATGGTATAATCTACATTACAAAGAAGAGGCAACAGAAAAAATAGAAAATACAGAACTAATAAAATATGGTGGCACTCTCCTCAATTTCGAATTCTACATCTAGCATCTAATCAATATGTGTTAGAAAATAGAACAACCCCGAAGGGGGTCTAGCTAAAGTAAAATCGGTCTCAGTCTACTAAATGCAGGGTATAAGGTATATGCAGGAATAATAACAATGATGCAAGCACTTACAGAAACCCTTCTTCAAGAGGAACAAAATTGATTCCGTAAAGGGCCGGGATGTAGTGACGCTGTCTTCACGATAAAACAAATAATTAGAAAGAGACGAGATCAAAATTTAGAAACGCACATAGCCTTCGTTAACTACACGGATGCTTTTGATATGGTTATAAGGCAGAAAATGTGGGAAATGGTAGAGACAAAAAGATATCGAAAAATTTCACAGAAGTAGCTAAAAATTTGTAGAGACAGATCACTATCGTACTAGAAAATAGTTCTGGCGAACGACTACAGCCTATACACAAAACCAGAGAGTTCGTCAAAGATAAAGTCGGGACCGCTCTGGGAAGGCAGTTTTGCAAGGTGCTTTGTATTTAAAACTACACTTGCGAACTTGCGTTAACAAAAGTCCCGGTGCGTTGAAAAAAGACAACCGGTTTTGCACTGGTCTTGCAAAACGAAAATCGGATTATCTTTTGTTACGTACAATTGCTTTAAGATTGGGTGGAAATAAATCAGGGTTCCTCAAACTTTAGAAATCTATACTTACCTCATAGGCATTTTGTTGTTTGTTTAATTAATTTTATCTTCGTCGGTGTTGTTATAGCCTAATGGATATTACAGCAGTCTTTTTATATTAAAAAATGCATTGAACCATAATTTATTGTTGAATATACAATATTGAACATCACACGTTTGCTTTTGAGACTTAACCCTAGAACCACAACGTGCCTCCACGGGCAACCGGGAGAATTTAATAAAGCGCTTTGTGCAGGCGCTGTTTTATTTAGGCGGTCTAGTTTTTATGTACCTACTGCAACTTGGCCAACTTTAGTAACTTGTGTCTAGCCGTGTTGTGCAGTGTCCGCGCATTTATTTAACAAAAGTAATAGGGTGTGGGTCGTATAGGACGTCACGTTGTGTCTTGTGTTACAAAATTTACAGAGGTAGGCATTTGCAATAAACGACGAACTTTAGCAAATAAACATTTATAATAACTAGATAATCTCTAGAATGAACAAAAGAAAACATTCTTTAACCGATGGTAAGCTCGAACGCCTACTTTATGAAGACAGCGATGATGAAGCATATTGTGTGGAATCCGAGGAAAGCGAAGATGGACATTTTGAGGAAGCAGATGATCAATTGGATGATGTTTTTGAAGCAACCGCTGTTGAAATTGAGGAAGATGTCTTTGTCAGATGACTCTGTGCCCACTACTGGTGTTGCAAGCACCAGCAGGAAAACAGCTATATATGCAAAGAATGGACATAAATTGTATCTTCAACCAGTTCATTCTAAGAAGACCCGACTGGCTCAAAAGAATATAGTGCTGCACTTACCTGGTGCGAAAGGGCAAGCGAAAAATACAACCGATATAAAATTCATTTGGAATTTATTCTTTACAGACGAAATTCTTCATATAATAGTAAAATATACCAATTGTGAAATTGAAATAAGAAAGAAACGGTACAAAATTGATCAGAGGTATTTAAATTCTACAAACAGTTCAGAAATTCGTAGTCTTTTTGGTTTGCCCCATTTAAGTAGTGTGCTGAAGCAGGCGCGTCTTACAGTAAATGACTTATGGTCTAAACAGTTTGGACCATCTAATTTTAGAGCAACAATATGTACAAATCGGTTCGAATTTTTCATAAACTGTCTGAGGTTTGATGACAAATCTAGCAGAAATGAATGAAAAAAATTAGAAATTTCCTGCTATACAAGATATTTGGACTATTTTCGAAGCAAAATGTAGGGCAAATTACACACCCTCAGGGTATGTAACAATAGGTAAAACATTATTGGGATTTAGAGGTAGATGTCCGTTTAATATGTACCTACCCAGTAAACCTGATAAGTATGGTCTTAAATTGGTGACAATGTGCCACCTAAAAACATATTATATGTGTGCAGTTATACCCTACACTGTAAAAAAAGAAAAGGATATGACGTACTATTCCAACACAATACATATTACGACTTACTGACTCAATACATGGAACGAACAGAAATTGCACTGTGATTAACTGGTGTACTTCCTGTGAAGCACCAGACTTATTATCTAAAAAAAAACTAACCTTGGTTGGTACGTTAAGACAAAATAAACCAGACATACCGCGCCAACTGCTGGAGACGAGAGGTAAACCAGTGTCCAGAGTTGGGCAGTAAATAATTACTTTTTAATTAAATTCGTTTTTGTTTATTTGCCTTAGAATTTAATTACTTTTCAAAATGCGGTAATTGTAATTGGAAATTGCCATTTTTGTTAAAAAGTACTTGAAAGTAACTTTTTGAAAGTAATTAATTACTACCTTCAATTACTCAATTACTTTTGTGTAATTAAATTACTCTAAAGTATTTAAATTACTTTACAAGTATTTGAATTACCTGTGGTAATTGAAATTACACGAGGTAATTGAATTACTTTGTGGTATTTCAATTACTGAATTACTGACCTCAATAAGGTGCCAAATCTCCAGAACGCAAAAAATAAAATAAAGTCTTATTAAGTTACATATTAAGCATATCGCAATAGGGTATTCCTCGATCAATATAAGTCTAATTTATTATTTCAGCTGACGAGTCGAAGAACAGCAACTTTTTCATTTTTTACGACGCGTTTACGAGCAGTGCGTGTATGTAGATGTGATTTTTAGCTTGCAATAGTGACACTATTAGGGAGCTGTTTCACAACGTCACGTTAAAATAGCGTTATGCTAAAATCCAAAAATTTGATTTTGATTGGCTGTATCGTTGACGTCGCTAGGTAACATAAGCATTAGCATATTTATTGTGAGAGACGCTAAGTGTAAGACGCTAAAACTATATTTGCGGTAAGTACATTACAGATTGCAATACCTACGGTAAAAATGTAATTTAAAATAACTTCATTAGACGATATTGGTTCATAATAATTATTTATTTATTTCAATTTGTTTGTTTTAAACTATGTATTAGCATAGGGCTATACCAATCAGCCAAAATCCAATAGCAATATTTAAACAGCGTAAAATACATAAATAAAATTTACCTAATTGCAAAATTCCATGCCTGGTTGACTCAAAAATGCAGTATGGAGTATGGCACTAATTCAATTTAAAAACGTCGTATAATTTTACCGAATTCTGGCATTGAACATTTTGTAAATTATCCATTCTTTGTCGCGTTCTTGCCTTGTAATGCTCATATACTGAATTGTATACTGGCACCTAGTATATAATTTTTACGGACTGCCGCAGCATGTTAGCTTCGATTATTATTACAAATTTGGAATAGTGTCCTATAAAAATCATGACTTTCTTATAATTTCGCTCACTTCATCGAACATTACTTCTTTACGTTATACGAGGTGCTGCGTTGACGAACGAAAGATACAAAACCCTCAACCCTCATACTAATTACAAGGCATTCAAATATTGGCTTCATAATGATTTTACACAAAATTCCATTTAGTTTTTTAAAAGAACAGTGCATAATGACCAAATTTACGTAATTTCAGATATTTGATTGCTCTAAACTAAAATCAATAGGTATTATTAAAGATGTTGATAATATTTTGAAATTTTAAGTAAAAATATGAAAGCATCCTGAGCAATTTAATTGTCGAGTATTGACAGTAATTTTATAAAATACGTATTTTTACCAGTTTCTTATAATTAAACAAATTACATAAGGGTTGGCCATGGAATATAAAAGTAATGTCAACAGCAAGCTTTAGAATTAATTAACTGTCATCACTGTTGTTGCTGTCATAAGTTTATATTATACGCTGATATCGTGATTGAAAATTCTAAAAATTGTTGTCTCTAAAGTTTACTGTCGAGTTAGTTTTATTTACCATGGCCAACGCTTATGTAATTTCATTTTGAACACATGGTATAAAGGTCTCTTGAATATAAAAATGACTTCATTGTCACGTGCTTGAGCGAATGTCTTTTGTTTTTGTATCTGCTGTACAAATTCTTATTTCAATCAGCCGTTTTCAACTAGGTTTATCAGTCACCTGTCAACTTTCAATAGTTCCTGATCAACACCAAATTGATATTTTGTTTTAAAATTTCAAAAGTTAGCTAACACATTTTTGTAGCTATTTGTATTACTAGGGAGGAAAATGTCCCATGGTATAAAGGTCTCTGGAATGTAAAAATGACCTCATTGTCACGTGCTTGAGAGAATGTCTTTTGTTTTTGTATCTGCTGTACAAATTCTTATTTCAATCAGCCGTTTTCAACCAGGTTTATCAGTCACCTGTCAACTTTCAATAGTTCCTGATCAACACCAAATTGATATTTTGTTTTAAAATTTCAAAAGTTAGCTAATAAATTTTTGTAGCTATTTGTATTACTAGGGAGGAAAATGTATCATTCCCTCCCGCGGATGTAGTTTAATTCTTCAGCGTTAGGGAGAGCAGTACCTAATCAATTGTAATCATGCAAAAGAAGAAGTGACGTTGTAGTCCAGAGTTATACATACGACACTTACATTTTATGATGACACTATCTCTTGTATTCAGCTGCATTCAAAAATATTTAAATATAAATCCAGGAGGCTAGTTGATTTATTATTCATCACATTGCCTCCCGTCTCTAATGGCAACGTCAGTCAATGTATTATATATCCCCCCCCCCCCCCAGTGCCATTGGAAACCGACCAGGAAGCCAAACGTATATTTTCGAAAAATCCCTAACAGGCGACAGAAAATATTACTTCCGTATAGAGGGGTAAAAAATATTTTCTAACTGAGCCAACCGAAAACGCTCAAGTTCCTCTACAAAATCTAAACAGAAATTTGCTCTCAAACAATAACAAAATTCAATGCTTCACCCTATATACTTACTTAGGTAAGTTACATATTTTCGTCATTCAGCCTCATGTTAGGCGTATTTAATAGTAGATTGTTCTACAAGTTAAGAAAAGTGAGAGTTTTTCAACGTTTAATTTACGAGCGAGCGATGCAAAGAGAGTCGATTAATTTGTCACGAACATGGAAAAATCACTTTTATAACATGTTCAGCGTGCTATTTTTTCTAATATAATTACAAAATCTAGCCAAAAGGAAATTTGACATTTCTTCATATTCGAAAAAACTTCGAAATCGTCAAATAAAATACGAGAAATCGGCAGTGAAGTAATCCATCGTTTTATGACTTTTTGTAGGCGGCTGGGCGATAGGTAAACGTCAACCGACGTCAACATAACCTACAAAAGTTGCCTAAAATGTTGTATATTGCGATTTCTCGATTTAAAAAAAACAATGTAGTACCCCTCAGCACTGGAAGTTCCATTTTAACCCTCATGTGGTTTATTTGCTTTGGCCCTACGGGCCTCGGCAACTAAATCTACAATCGTAATAAAAAGCTCAACTTCAGTGATAACCTATGTGGAAACTAATATAAAAAAAAGTTCAACTACCAGTATAAAATGAGATAAAATTCTTGGGAATACTATACAAACATGGAAAATAAAGAGTGTTTGGAATGGCTAGTAAATGCATTTGTCGTAATTTAAAAAAATATTACATTTAACAAATAACGGATCTGTAGTCTTTTTTCAACCACCTCTGATCGCTGTAGATATGATGGTATTTTTTGTTTAAAATTTTGTAATATAAACTCAAGGAATAAGGTAAACGTCTATTAGACATCTTTAACCATTTAGCTCTGATAAGTGTATGAGAAATATGCTACTTACGTTTGATACCATAAATAAATTTTAGGCAAGCATCTTGTATTTTTTAAATTTGAACTATATTTACACTCTCTAAGCAACTATCATTGACAACTTTACCAAAATTGAATGTCGATAATACAGCATAACTTTAAGTTTTCCATTAAGTAGACTTCTAATATTATAAAAAAGCTTCAGTTTACAATAAACACTTTGGATTAGTTTTGTAACATTTTCTTTATATCTTTAGTTACTATAAACTAGAAGACCTAAATTTCTAGCGAAATTAGCAAAGGTACGTGTTTTTTGTTCATATAAATTTGAACTGAATTCTGAATTTCGGTTCTAGTTTTTTCTTTCAAAAAAATTAGGTTGATTTAGTTGCGTTAATTTCTGGACAGTTGGGTTATAGAAAGGAGGAGTGAAGAATGGAAGAGAGACCAGGAATTGTGAAGAAGTACTGCCCCGGCATTGGCTTCAAAGAAAGTACGCTGTGGACTCACAAAAGCCACCTAACAACCTGAATCAAAGCAGACAACCACGGATATGGAACCCACGACCTCCCGAATGCTAAGCTAAATACTGCAGAAAACGAATTGGTACACTTTTCAGAGACAAGCTAATAATGGTAGAAATGAATTGTATTCAATGAAGATGTTGGTTTAGCAAAAGTTCAAATTAAAGCTTTCTTGCATATCTAAGAGGTTATATAAGAGCCATAAGGTAATTTCATTTTAACTGTTTGCACCTTTATTGTAAAAATTATTAGTATCGTTGTAGTTCTAAAATGTAACCTCGGAAAACAAGAGTTAAGTGATACCAATATTATTTTCTAATTCATTAAAAAGTTCTAGTTTAATCAAACAATTGAAACACAAAAACTTGTTATGCTTAAAAATGCTCTCAGCAAGCAAACAGATTAAACCGGCTTGAGGCCCTATAATTTTCATTCCAATTAGGAGCTTTTAGTTTAGATAAACATCAGCTTTCCTCTATGGGACTTTAATGTTGGAAATAAAAATTGCCACGTCAGACAAGACGAATGCTGCTAAGAAACGATACATTATTTCTTGGGCTACCTCAGAATGCAGTAGATTACGATTTATAAAATTTCGCACCTGCTATTGGTTGGTATAGCGAACATGCATCATAGTGTAGAAGTCGATTCAACATTAAAGAATTGCCTCGTCTTGTTAACTCAAAAGTGCTATTCGCCCGATGATACGTTATGTTTTCTATCTGAACTGCATGATGATCTTTCGATAACCAAGTATGTACATAATCCACGAATTGTGTTACTAACTAACAAAATTATTAAAGGAAAATTAAGCTTCATCGCTAATTATGTTGTTTTCTCCGAAAGTTATTCATCTGTACCCGATATACTGTTAAAGGTTACAATGAGTGAAGTTTGGGATAAAAGTGCCAGTCCGCGAGGAAGATTTCTGGTTATCATTCGCCAGTCAGAACATCTAAAATGCGTATTTGAAGTACTTTGGGAGTTTAACATTATCAATGTTATAATCGTTTCGCAAAACAAGAAAGACGGAGAGTGGTATTTATATACAGCCAATCCTTTTTTGAACGGGAACTGTGCTAAAGATGCGCATTTAGCAAATAGGCAACTCTGTAATGCTCAAATGACAATTGGCTTCAACAGCTCGATCAGTAGTCTTAATGGTTGTCCTATCACCGTTGTTAGTTCGACTCCCATATCTAGAGATTTTCGAGAAAGAACGACTCACGCTCTCCTTTTGCGTATCCTAGACATCATAAGTAATCAACTTAAAACCAGCACAACCGTTGTCGTTGTGGATAACGAAAAACAAGCAATTTCCAGACCCAGTAAAGAAATAAGGATTATTCTACAAGTAGCACGTGCAAACGCATTACTTGCAGATTACGATTTCAGCGACATTTTATTTCAAGACCAGACATCATGGTTTATCCCAAAGCCACTTCAAGTTTCCACTGCAAGAACCATTCTTTTTATTTTCAAAGTAACGGTCCTTTGTGGTATGGGCACGACTTTCTTACTAACTGTTATTGTTAGTTAGTTAGGCGCGAAGCTTGTCGGAGACTTAGGTATCTTCAAGAAAATATCAAGAAGTATTTTTGCCATTACATCTTATACCTTTGGCGCTACAACGAATATAATGCCCGTAACGACGACTATACGTTTCCTGTGGCTGTTGTATTTAGTATATTCCCTTATAATTTGCTCAGCGTTTCAAGGAAAACTGATAAGTGCTTTGACTAGTCCTAAATACGAAGAGTCAATTCACAACGAAGAGGATCTGGCAAGATCGGAATTAAAACTTCTCGTCTTTGTTATTGCTATGAGCATGGCCACAAATGACAGCATATGACTTAAGCTTCAAAATAAATTCATTTACTTCAATGCAATAAACGTGTCAGATCATTTATGGCAGATTGCGCACTATCGCAATGTCAGCTCATGCTTGGCGAAGAAGCTCGTCACTTCAATTCACGAAAACGTGAAAAATACATTTGATATAATAGATGCCAAGTCAATACTGAAGTTGGAAGCTGTCGTTGCTATGAAGCAGGGACACTATTTGATTCCGACAGTGAACATGATAAATAGAAGAATAATGGAGAGTGGGCTCGTAGATAAAATTCTGGCAAATGCGAGTAAACCAAGTGACATTGCAGAGAATGAAGATCCGAAAATTGTACTAAACCTGGGGCATTTACTTCTTCTTTAGGTACCATCTCCTCTTAGAAGGTTGGTTATCATCATGGCTATTCGTATTTTTGACGTTGCAGATCTGAACAATTCAATGGAACTACAGTTATACCATTTTCTCTAGTTACTTAACCAGGAGATACGTCTTCTTCCTCTACTTCTTCTTCCTTTTATTTTCCCTTGTATAATGTTTTGTAGGATTTCATATCTCTCTCCTCGTATTACATGGCCTAGATATTGCAATTTTTTTATTTTAACTGTGTTTAATATTTATTTATCTTTCTTTATCCTTCTAATCACTTCGTCGTTTGTTACTCTTTCTACCCAGCTTATTTGCAGCATTCTTCGGTAAGTCCACATCTCGAATGCTTCTAGTCTGCTGCTGATATGTTTTTTCATCGTCCGGCATTTACAGTGGATATTTATTTGCTGGATATTTGGGCTGATAATTGCCTTTTTATTGTTCTTAATGGAGCTATTGGGTTGCCACACTTTAAATAAGTAAGAATAACTGTATCTATAGTTTCAGTAATTCCACAGTTATCATATTACTTTACTGGTAGTTAAAATAAAATAATAATTGCCTTTAAGTAAAATTCTTTGTTCGATGATAACATTTTGTAAAAAATTACACAATTTAATAAAAATCGCATTGTTATCTTCTAAAGCTAAGATCGTCATATCGCCATAAATAGAAGCGGTGCAAAAATCTCCTTTTAGCCATGCTCATCTTTAATTTTTGGTTGTACTGCGAATATATTAATTTCTTCTCTGATGTTTAGCCTTTCACTGATCGCAAAAACTTCATTTCAGTTGATTGGATCCTATTTATATCCTTACTCAAATTGTTCACCCTTCACTCCTATAGAGGATAGTTTCTATAGACATGACTTTGTAGAATTTCAGTAGGGTTTCTTTCATACTGTGTTTTCAAATGGTTTTCCTTTTTGTTCCGCACATTTTTTAGAAGTTGGTTATATTCTTTTCAATGTCTGGATTCTAGCCGCAGGCCACGTTACATCCTAAGTATTTCATGTATGTAGTTTGCTCTAAGCAGCTATTGTCTATGCAGGTCTTCTATATAACTGGATCATTTCCTATGAATGCCGTTATTTCCTTTTCTGATTTTGGTATTTCGCAATTTTCTTTTAACAGACTATTCAAGAGGTGGATGGCTCTTTGTAAATCGTATTCAGAAGCTGTAATAATTGTCTGATGGCCGACGAAGACTAAGGTATTTAGAGTTGTCCTTTGATTTAGCTGGATTCCTTGTGGGGATTTCAGTTTCCATTTATTTGTCACATCGTCTATATACGTCTATTACAATAGCGATGTGTCTGAACAAACATTTAGCTGCTTCTGTTAGATGTTTTGGATATCCTTTTGTCTCTAGTATTTCCCACATTTTCTGGCTTATAACCCTATCTAAAGTCTTCGTGTAGTTAATGAAGGCTATGTGAGTGTCTAAATTTTGTTCTGGCGTCCTTTCTATTGTTTGTTTTATCGTGAAGACAGCGTCAATACATACCCGCCCTACTGAATACATTTTGTTCTTCTTCTAGAAGAGTTTCTATAACTGCTTACATCCTTGTTGTTACTATTCTTGCATTTACCTAATACCTTGCATTTAGTAGATTCATACCCGTGCAGCTGTTCTAATTCCTTTCTTAATGATCGATTTTACTTTAGCTATACCACAATCCTTTGGGATTGTCCTTTTTTCCAACACATGTTATATGTAGAATGCGAAATTTAAGAATAGAGCTTTCATATTTTATTATTTCTACATTTACTGAATCTGTTCCCGTAGCGTTTCTATTTTTAATACTTTTAAGTGCGTTTTCCAGTTCTTCTATTGTGATGCAATGAACACTATCGCTTTGGTTTGAGTTGGTCGCGTCTATTATTTCTGTTTACTCTTTTTTTTTCATTGGATTATACCACGAAGTTTTGTAATATTCGGTACATTTATTCAAGGTGTATCATGTTTATCCGTGCGATATCTTTTCTTCTTTGTTTATGTGTTTCATGATCTTATAGACAATTTCCAAGTTTCACGATGAGCTTCTCGTGTTATTCTTTTAGGAACGTTGGGCTTTTCTCTGTACAACTCTTCATTGTATGTTGTTCTATTTGCAAAGTAGTTAGTGTAGGCTTTTTGTTTTTCTTGCACAGCTGTTACGTAGGTAGTGCTCTGGCTGTCTAGGTATATTTATTGCTCTTTCTTCTGAAAGAGGAGTTATTTTAATGCTATTAAATGTGACCAACTGTCTTACTCCTCTCCAATTGTTATTTATGGTTTGCTCTCCCTGAACCGCAATGAAAATCTTAGTTTTGCACGATCTATTGCATTAGCTAACGATCGAAAATTTAATTTTTACCACTAACATATCCAAGCAGTGGAAAACCCCAATACCATTTTGAAAGAAAAACACTTATGACATGCTAAAGTAGGGACATGGGTGCTTTCCTAATCCCAAAGACTGGGTGTTTATGCGTAAATCTATTTGGGGGAGACGTCGCAAGTAGTTAATTATTATTATAGCGAGAGCAATAAATTTAATTCTTACTGCGAGGGACGATTGGCGCGTTCCGCTCGTGCAAATTAATACAACGTTGTTCGAACGCACTCAAAAAAATTTCCGGAAAGAATTAAAGCTCTTATGAAATTATATGTGAAAATTACCCTAAGGTGACGTTGCTATTGCAAGCTATACTCTATCAAAGTTTTTACGCTGGTTACTTTCCAACCTATCTATTCGCAAATTAGAGGTTCTACTTACCTCCAATTATACAGGGTGTGCCAAAAACAAACCGACATATTTTTTTAAGGTTGTAGGGGGTGTTGATATAAGTAATTTGAGCATAGGAATGCAAGATCGCTGAAGCCGTGTTTCGGTGCTACACGACTTTGAATTTGGGGCTGTAATACATACGTAGGTATTATAACCTCATTTTAGCTTGCGATGTAGAGGCTGGTGCTTTATACTTTTGCGTCTGGCGGTACAATTCTCAACTTACGTCGGATTCGGGTTACAAAGTTGGAGCGCGACTTTTGTGCTTGCGCTGCAACCATTGTGTGAAGTGTGTGTGTCATGGTCATGTGTTGACCTTATTACACCATCTCTTAGATCTGTGGTTCTGGTAGTGCACAGCTACTTTGATGCCCAAAAGTGAAAGGTCTCACCGAGCCCGGTTCCAATGGCCAAGGCTGCGGAAGAATTCCGGCTCGCGAGAAATTAGAACTGTCCAACTGCGCTACTGGGCTTCTTGGAGGCTGTAGTAACCATAATTAAATACAAATATGAGTTAATATGATATCCATATCTGTATCAGTTAGTACAATGTTTCGAAGAGGTAGTTTATTCAAGAGTGGGGAGATGCTTTTTATCTTAACCGTTTGCAGTCAGAGAAAAGCCAACCTAAAGATTAAAATTCGCTACATCATTCATCCTTTTCGAAGCTGTAGCTTCCTTAAGACACATTTCCTAGGTACATTTGAACTTTTTGTCTTATTTTGATGAGCAATATAAATCTATTTGCCAAAGAAAAAAGGTAACAAATTGTAATGGGTGATAGTAGAAAATCTTAGAAGCGCTTCTCGGTCGTACATTCTCCTCTGATCCTTCTTTGTCTGTCATGGTGGACCCTAAATGCTAGAAGCTATCTACATCCTCAGTCTGCTCATGGTCTATTCGGAACTTCTCGAGATTACAAGTATTTATCCGCATAGCCTTTGTTTTAAAAATATTAACTTTGTGGTCCACGATAGCAGCTTGCGTCTTTATTCATTGTAATTTTTCTTCCATATCTGCATTGGTGTGTGTTAGAAATCAAATATCATCTACGTAGTCTAGATCTTATAGGCAAATCCGGAAGTCCTGCACAATGCCCCTCCTATCTTTTTAAACGGAAGTCATGGCCCAGTCTAAAGCCATATGAAATACTAGCGAGGACATTAGTCACCCTTGTTTAACTCCGCTTTTCACCAGGATTCTGTTGATTGTTTTTCTTATATGAAATACTCCACAAGACCCATTTTCATAGAAATTTTTGATGAAGTTTACGATTTTTTGTGGGACTCCTTTAAATGTGAGCATCTTCCATATAGTAAAAACTTCTAACATATTATCAGATGTGGTGATCATGTATGATTGTGTTGATAAACAACAGTCACATCTTAAGTTCATGATTTATTGTCATTTATTGCCATTTGAGTAACTCAACTGTTTTTTATTATTTCTACTCTAATAACGTGTTCTCGAGTAGAACTGGTCCCCTGTGTACTAAGAGTTAATTGTATTTAAGGTACAGGTTCATCAGATACTAAAATGGGATTTTCCTTGTATTTGTAAGCTATGGTAATATATTGAGAAGTGGATATGCCTCTTAGTCAATTTCACTTTATTATTTGCATCGTTACCATAAGAAATAATAATTTAGGTCTTTAGAATGTCGTTTTGGGTACTCAACATCAAATGGATATATGAATATGCGTCGACAAAGACTGTAAGGTTTTCGTGTTACAACTCATTAAAGGTCGGGCAGAATGAAGCATCCATTTTAAATTGAGTTGTTTTTGTTAACGGCAAAATTTTTATTCAAAAATCAAACAAAAGGTTCTTCAGGAAACAGGGAAATTTTATTTTTTCAACATTACATCATTCAAGTGACCTCTTTCTCGCTGCTGGCACTCTTGAAGCTGCTCTTACCTTTTCAGCATTTTCAAGTATGCGTACAGAACGAGTTTGTTCCTTTTGCTTTTTCTTTGGCACATGAGACAGTAGTGCGAAATTTGTGTACCCACTTTTTAATTGTTATTCGACTAGGAACTGCATCTCATGGATTTAAATGAAAGTAACGACGAAATAAACGCTGGGTGGTTACAACAGAATTGTTACTTTTAAAATAAGCTTCAACCGCAAAAGAACGTTAAATATTTGACCAATGCTCTATATTCACAGTTAAACTAACATTTCTCGCAAACACTTTGACAACTTTCTTAAATTTCCATTTATCGCGAAAGCATGGCGACTTGATTTGAATTTATATCGCATTATATTATGAAATGAATTAACTTTGAAAATGGATACGTCATTCTACCGGACCCTGTATTATAAATGTAGGTCTCACAGTCAAATCGTACCCAGTGATAGTTTTTTTATAATTTTATTACTTTTGAATTTTATTAATATGATTTTGTTAATTCTTCAGTTGGTATTTGAGAATAGTGCCATTAAATATGCTGAATATGAGTATACTATAAAACAAAAACATGTATATATAGTTTAAAAGAAACGATCTGGAAAAAATGGGCTTCGGCCAGGAACCCCCTGTGAACTGGAACGAAATCATAACAGCAAAATCAGCACCGGATGAACTTCTGAAATTCATTCCATGTAAGTAAAGGAAATTGCGGAACAGCTTGCAGTTGCCACAAAGCATTATTGAAGTGCTCTATTATCAATAAAAGCTGCAGCTGTCAAACTTGTGACAATGTCTCGAAATTCCCAAAAATGTCTGGTGACGACAAGGAAAACGGAGAAAGAAAGAAACAAACATTAATTTATAGGAAATAACAATGAGCTTATTAAAAATGAAAAAGTTTGATTGAGACTTGCAACTACAAAGAAAATAACCATACACAACCAGGACCTACAACAAAACGTAAGACAAAAATAAAATTGCATATACCAAACTGCAGGTTTTTCCACTCCCTACAAGTTCGATAATTAACAATTTTTCGCTGCGACTTGTCCTTTTCGAGAAAAATACAGACAACCGTTTGTTGCGCTTTCATTTTCAACTTTACCGCCCAAAAAATTAAAAAGTATTAGTTCTACAGAAAAAGTTAATAAAACATAAATTGTAGGAAATTTTGCGCTCTTTAAAATGCTATATTTTAAATATAGCGTTAATGGTAGCACAGATATCTGAAGAAAAGTGTTTAATACTTTTTCAAGATGGCGGCTAACGCTATTGCATAACCTTCCGATAACACACCACTACACTCGCAGATGGCCCCCCGAACAAACCACAGATGATTACTCCGTGCTCTGTCATGAATGACAATCACTTATTTCCACTAAAACTGGAGTACTGATGTTGCCATAGTATAATAAAATATTTGCCTGAAACTTCTCCGCACACTTCAACTGTTTTATTGGATGCTTGGCAGAATCAGCTTTTGTTGTTTCCTTCTATATCTTAATATAGATTGCGAGTCTGTCATTAAGCACATACACGGTGTGTTTTTATAAGTCACTTTCGGCTTCGTGTGTGTTCATATAATAATAATTTCATTACAGTACCTAACTATGTAGCAACTTTATAAAGAGTACGGAATACATACTGTTTTCACAGCGAGAGTTTCTTCTACTAATTTATACACGTCTTTTAGAAAGAACGTTTTTGCATATTTTTCGAACTCGTTAAGTTGATAAATACTGCAGAAAACGCCATTATACACTTTTCAAGGACAGGCTAATAATTGAATTGTATTCAGCGAAGATGTTGGTTTAGCAAGAGCTAAAATTAAAGTTTTCTGGCATATAAAGGGGGTTATAATAATAGCCATAATGTAATTTCATTTCATTGTTTGCACCTTTATTATAACAATTATTAATATTGCTGTAGTTTTAAAAAGCAACCTCAGCAAACAAGGGTCAAATGATACCAATATTATTTTGTGATTCACTAAAAAGTTCTAGTTTGAGACCCTATAATTTTCATTCAAATGAGGAGCTTTTAGTTTAGACAAACATCGCCTCTCGGCTATTGAACTTTAATGTTGGAAATAAAAGCTTCTACGTCAGACAAGACAAGTGCTGCCATCCAAAAACGTTACATGATTTCTCGAGCTACATTAAAATGCGGTTGATTACGATTTATAAAATTTCGCACCTACTATTACTTGTCATGGCGAACATGCATCATAAAGTAGAAGTCGATTCAACATTAAAGAACTGCCTCGTCTTGTTAACTCAAAAGTGTTATTCGCCCATCGATACGCTATATTTCCTATCTGAAGTGCAGGATAATCTCTCGATAACAAAGTATGTATATAACCCACGAATTGTGCTACTAACAAACAAAATTATTAAAGGAAAATTAAGCTCCTTCACTGATTACGTTATTTTTGTCGAACATTATTTATCTATACACGATACGCTGTTAAAGCTCACACTGAGTGAGGTTTGGAGTAAAAGTGCCAGTCCGCGAGGAAGATTTTTGGTTATCATTCGCCAGTCGGAACATCTAAAGAGTGTATTTGAAGTACTTTGGAAATTTAACATTATCAATGTTATAATCGTTTCGCAAAGCAAGAATGACGGAGAGTGGGATTTATACACAGCCAATCCTTTTTTGAACGGGAACTGTGCTAAGAATTTGCATTTGACCAATAGGCAGCGTTGTAATACTCAAATGACAATTGGCTTCAACAGCTCGATCAGCAGTCTTAATGGTTGTCCGATTACCGTTGTTAGTTCGACTCCCATATCTAGAGATTTGCGAGAAAGAACGACTCACGCTCTCCTTTTACGTATCCTAGACATCATAAGTAATCAACTTAAAACCAGCACAACCGTTCTTGTTGTGGATAACGAAAACCAAGCAATTTCCAGACCCACTAAAGAAATAAGAATTCTTCTACAAGTAGTACGTGCAAACGCATTACTTGCTGATTACGATTTCAGCGACATTCTATTTCAAGACCAGACATCATGGTTTATTCCCAAGCCACTTCAAATTTCCACTGCAAGAACTTTTCTTTTTATTTTCAAGGTAACGGTCCTGTATGGTATGGGCACGACTTTCTTACTAACTGTTATTGTTAGTTGGTTAGGCGCAAAGCTTGTCGGGGACTTGCTTATTTTCAGGAAAATATCTACAAATATCTTTGCAATTGCATATTATACCTTTGGAGCTACACCAAATACAATGCCCGCAACCAGGACTATACGCTTCCTGTGGTTGTTGTACTTAGTATATTCCTTCATAATTTGTTCAGCGTTTCAAGGAAAACTGATAAGTGCTTTGACTAATCCTATATACGAAGAGCCAATTCACAACGAAGAAGAACTGGCAAGATCAAAACTGAAACTTCTCGTATTTGTTATTGCTGCGCGCACAGCCACAAATGACAGCATATGGCTTAAGCTTCAAAATAAATTCATTTACGTCAATGCAATAAACGTGTCAGATCATTTATGGCAGATTGCGCACTATCGCAATGTCACCTCATGTTTGGCGAAGAAGCTCGTCACCTCAATTCACGAAAACGTGGAGAATACCTTTGATACAATAGATGCCAAGTCAATACTGAAGTTGGAAGCTGTCGTTGCTATGAATCAGGGCCACTATTTGATTCCGACAGTCAACATGATAAATAGAAGAATAATGGAAAGTGGGCTCGTAAATAAAATTCTGGCAAATGCGAGCAAACCAAGTGAAGTTGCAGAAAGTGAAGATCCGAAAATTGTATTAAACCTGGGGCATTTACAGTGGATATTTATTTGCTGGATATTAGGGCTGATAACTGCCTTTTCAATATTCGTAATGGAGCTATTGGGTTGCCACACTTTAAATAAGTAAGAATAAATGTATCTATAGTTTCAGTAATTCCACAGTCATCATCCTTTATCTAATAGACGTGTCTGTCCGGGACGATGTTTTGTCTGTCTGGGACGCAGTTTTGTCTGTCCGGGACGCTGTTTTGTCCGGGACGCTGTTTCAGCAGCCAAACCGTAAGAGATAGAGAAAAAAGTTATGAAAGTTATATGTTTGGAATGGTCATGTCAGCTCAGGAACCGAATTTCAGTCACGTGACACTTCTGGTTTTCTAGAAATCACAAAAATAACCGTTTTTCAAATAGAACGCGTATTAAATAAAAATGTTTCAGCACCCAAACGGAGCTGCGACCCTCTGCGCCTTAAAACGTCGATAGGTTAGGCAACCACTTTGACACCCTCCAGGTCTGGGTACAGTTTTTATTTAATACGCGTTCTATTTAAAAAACGGCCTTTTTGTTTTTTTAAATGTGACATTTGTTTCACTGGACTGCTGGTATTACTTTATTGGTAGTTAAAATAAAATAGAAATTACCTTTAAGTGAAATTCTTTGTTCCATGATAATATCTTGTAAAAATTAAACAATTTAATAAAAAACGTATTGCTATCTTTTAAAGTTAAGATCATCATATCGCTCTAAAAAGAATTTTAAGCGGTGCAAAAAGCTTCTTTTAGCCAGGCTAGTCTTTAATTTATGGTTGTACTGAGAATATACTAATTTCTTCTCTGATGTTTAGCCTTTCACTGATCCCAAAAACTTAATTTCAGCTGATTGAATCCTACTTATATCCTTACTCAAATTGTTCACGTTTCACTCCTATAGGGGATAGTTTATATATACATGACTTTGTACAATTTCAGTAGGGTTTCTTTCATACTGTGTTTTCAAATGGTTTTCCTTATTGTTCCGCATAGTTTTTAGAAAGTTGTTATTTTCTTTTCAATGTCTGGATTCTAGCCGCAGGCCACGTCACATCCTAGGTATTTAATGTATGTGGTTTGTTCTAGGCAGCTATTATCTATGCAGATATTCTATATAACTGGATCGTTTCCTATGAATGCCGTTATTCTCATTTCTGATTTTATATTTCGCAGTTTTCTTTCGACAGATTATTCAAGAGGTGGATGGCTCTTTGTAAATCGTATTCAGAAGCTGTAATAATTGTCTGATGGTCGACGAAGACTAAGGTGTTTACAATTGTCCGTTGCTTTAGCTGGATTTCTTGTGGGAATTTCAGTTTCCATTTCTTTGTCAGATCGTCTATATACAGATGGAATAGTAATGGTCACACACACTATCTTTGTTGGACTCCAGTCGTTCGTCAGAATTATTTTCTATGACCATAGCCATGTGTCTGAACTAACATTTAGCTGCTTCTGTTAGATGTTTTGGATATACTTTTGTCTCTAGTATTTCCCACATTTTCTGGCTTCTAATCATATCAAAAGTATTAGTGTAGTTAATGTAGGCTATATGAGTGTCTAAATTTTGTTCACATCTCTTTTCTATTAATTGTTTTATCGTGAAGACAGCGTCAATACATACCCGCCCTACAGAATCCATTTTCTTCTTCCTCCAGAAGGGTTTCCAATGGGTTTTTCAATAAGAGCGATCGATTTTTAAATTAAAATAAAACAAGTTGTGTATGTGATAACGTGAAAATCTTTTTTTATTACGAAAGTACATTTAATACCATTATGTATGAAAGATAATATCGGCCAAATGGCCGCCGCCACTTCTTTGTGTGGCGCGCATTCTGGAGCTCCACTGGGAGATGTCGCGCTCACATACTTCGGGTTCAATATCCCTAATAACCTGAGTGATATTTTCTTTTAGAGCTTGGACTGTTCTGGGTTGGTTGGCATAGACTTGGGATTTCACATATCCCCATAAAAAGTAATCCAAGGGGGTAAGATCACACGACCTTGGTGGCCAGTTCACATCGCCGCCTCGCGAAATAAGAAAACCATCGAACTTTTCACGCAATAAATTGATTGTGTTTCTTGCTGTGTGGCATGTAGCCCCGTCTTGTTAAAACCACTTGTTCTCTAGATCCATAGTATCTAATCTAGGCAAAAAAAAATTGGTAACCATCTCCCTATATCTCTCACCTTTAACAGTAACTGCAGCTCCTTCTTCATTTTCGAAAAAATAAGGGCCGATGATGCCGCCAGACCAAAATGCACACCAAGCAGTCACTCTTTCGGGGTGCATTGGACGCTCGTGTATCTCCCTTGGATTATGATCTCCTCAAATTGGGCAATTATGCTTGTTGACAAAGCCATTCAAGCAAAAATGCGCCTCATCGCTAAAAATTATATTTCGTCCAAAAGCAGGATCTTGCTCTAATTGTTCCAGAGCCCAATTGGCGAATGTACGGCGTTGCCTATGATCGTAGGGCTTCAGTTCTTGAGTTAACTGAAGTTTGTAGGGATGAAGCTTTAAGTCTCGACGCAAAATACGCCACGTTGAAGTTGAAGAAGGTCCAAGTTCTTGAGCACGACGATTAATTGATTGTTTTGGATTTTCTTGAACACTGGCTCGCACAGCAGCAATATTTCCTACTGATCTAGCATTTCGTTCACGCAAAGGTGTTACTCGATGAGTAATGGAGCCTATTGTTTCAAATTTTGAAACTAAGCGTCGAATTGTGCATTCTGTAGGACGATTATTCCGACCATAAATTGCTCTTAACGAACGAAAAGTTGCATGAACGGAACAATTATTTTGATGATAAAATTTTATAATTTGCAGTTATTGTTCAAGTGTGTATCTTTCCATAGTTAAATGGTGACACTTGGTTCGTTTAGTCGTAAATTTTTAAAACTGTCGCTTGTCAAACACTGTTACTATCAACTGTTAAAATTCGATCGTTGCTATTGAAAAACTGCTTACATCCTTGTTGTTACTATTCTTGCATTTACCTTATACCTTGGATTTAGTAGAGTCACACCCGTGTAACTGTTTGTTTCTGTTCTAATTCCTTTCTTAATTACCGATTTTACCTTAGCTATACCTCTCTCCAATTATTATTAATTTATGGTTTTCTCTCCCTGAATCGCACTGAAAATCTTAGTTTTGCACGATCTATTGCATTAACTAACGACCGAAAGTCAAATTTTTACCACTAACATATCCAAGCAGGGGAAAACCCCAATATAATTTTGAAAGAAAAACACGTATTACATGCTAAAGTAGGGACATGGGCGCTGTTCTATTCCCAAAGCCTGGATTGTTCAGCTTAAAGATATTTGGGGAAGACGTCGCAAGTAGGTAATTTGTATTATAGGGGCATCAATTAATTTAATTCTCACTCTGAGGGACGATTGGCAATTCCTAATCCAGAAGGGAACAACCTGAGCAAAGGAGCTGTCGAAGTTGGTAAAGCTGCGGACCTACCTGGGCCTCCAGATGTTAACGTTTAACTCGCTCATTAGATGACTTGCATGCAATGGTACAGAATATAGGCCAACGCAATGTACAAATAACGACGTATATAAAATTAAGAAAAAATACTGTTACCCTAAGGTGACGTCGCAATTGCAAGCTATACTCTATCAAAGTTTATAAGCTGTTCACTTTCCAACCTACCTATTCTCAATATTCGTGGCTCTATTTACTTCTAATTATACAGGGTCGTCCAAAAACAAACCGACAGATTTTCTAATGTTGTAGGGGGTGTTGATATAAGTAATTTGAGTATGGGAATGCACGTTCGCTAAAGCCGTGTTTCGGTGCTACACGACTGTGAAGTTGAGGCTGTAGTACATACGTATGTATTAGATATAACCTCATTTTAGCTTGGGATGTAGAAGCTGGTGCTTTATACTCTTGCGTCTGGCGGTACAATGCTCAACTTACGCCGGATTCGGGTTACAAAGTTGGAGCGCGTCTTTTGTGCTTGCGCAGCAACCATTGTGTGAGGTGTGTATCATGGTGATGTGTTGACCTTGTTACACCATTTCTTAAATCTATGGTTCTGATAGAGGACAGTTACTTTGATGCCCAACTGTGAATGGTCTCGCCGAGCCCGATTCCTATCGCCAAGGCTGTGGAAAAATTCTGGCTCCCCAGGAATTAGGCCAACTGCGCTACTCGGCTTCTTGAGGCTGTAGTAACCATAATTAATTACAAATATGATATCCATATCTGTATCAGCTAAAACACATTTGGTGTAATTTGGCATATATATATCGTTAAGGTGACTCTACCACGTTGTAACGTCTATGTTATGTTATAATTGACTTAAACCTTACTTTAGTTTATTCGCAATCTATTCATTTTAAAACTGAATTTTAATTAACTCATTTGCCCTGTTTTAATAATGGATGATCAAGATTATTTCACTGCTAGCTTCAGTAGAAAACATTTGACTGAAACACAGGTCAGATTCTTTATAATCTAGACTGATTTTTTTAATTATTTTATGACACTTTAAATATTTTTTGTGCAAAACTAATTACAAATACTTTCTCCTTATATTTTTGTCAATCAACAATATCAAATGGTAAGTACTCCCTTAATTAAAATTAAATCACTTTACTCGTTCTATATTTCCTTGCAGTGTTTATTTAACCTTCCGTCGGGCGCAACTGATCTGACAGGCACAGCGCGGCAATTTTGCTATCTCGCGCCACCGCTAGGCGGCGTTGGAATCTATCGCACATAGTAGCTGACTATTTTGGTATGCTATATACAACCCTGCCACTTATTTTGAGTTTGGCCTCCAATAGTGAAAATTATTCAAATTTTGTTGAGATAAGCTCATGGCGCCCGAACTCGCCACATTTTTCAAGGTACGTATTTTTGAAATATTTGCATAAAATCATCTATTACGTTTGCTAAAGTCTAAATACTGTAAAGGTTTTTAATAATTTTCTAAAAATACCTTGATTTATCAATCTGGACTATCCGGCACATTGCGCCTTAACATGTAAATAATTTTTGTGTTTTCTTTTATTTTGACTTATCTAATAATGATGCTCACTACTAGCAGTTGTATAATTAAACTTAATTAGGTGTTTATTATGTTTTTTTTGGAAGTGTGCCTATCAAGCACATTGCGCCCGAACTCGGCGGTCAAAATGTTGCGCCCGAACTCGGCGGTCAAAATGTTGCGCCCGACGGAAGGTTAAATACCTGTATTATGTCACCTGTTATTGGACTCGACACTCTCCTCTACCAAGCCCTATGCATCCAGCAACCTCACCAAGATCTCTCAACTTCCAAAAACAATGCCTGCACGAACTCAGCCAAAAACACACCTGGATCCTCAAATTATTCCTTGCCCAAAAACACAACAAGGCACCTACCAACCCTTTCTAGCAGCAATGCCAGCAGCAATCACCATCTACGTCAGGGCTGTCCAACTTCAAGGGGTTCAAGGGCCACTGTAAAAAATTTGAAGGTTATGAGGGCCGCATCATAAAATGTGTCGTATGCGACTTTGTGAGTGATTTGTAATAAATATAAAACGTGTATATTTCAATACCAATTTTTATTTATTCATGAAGCTTAGGTTACGTTACATGTTCTAAAAGTGATTCAAAACAAAAAAAAATCATATTCACTTTAGGTTAATTCCTTTCCGTTCTTGAGATACCGACAAAAGAAAAAATTACATCAATTAATGTAAATTTACTTATAGACATGTGACGTCACCCCCTTACTAAAGGCGTCAAATTTTTACCCCTCGGGTTAAGCTCAAATCGGAGAAATACGTCCACTCGAATATATATTCGATTAGGTAAAACACCAGATAATTACCAAAACAAATATAATGTTTTTAGCTGAGTTGTACATTATGTTAAATTAACATGTTCTTCAGCAACGGTGTCTGGTTTCGTGGGTTGAGCTGCAACCCAATGCACCGGCGAGTGTTGCGGGTCCCTATTGGTAGTCCGCCGGTACGCACGCCGATTTTTCGGGGAATGGGCTGAGTAGGTCTTTTGTTCCTGCAAACTTGACATTCCACTCAGCAGTGATTTTAAGCTGTAATTTTCCGGTGAATTTAGCGATTGTAAGGGTTACCTGGGGCGGGCGTTAGTGCCTAAATCCTGGTGCAGAGGTTCCAGGTGCCTTACGACGGCTAGGCGTCGTTCTTGGAGCGAACGCGGTGTCAAATCCTACAGATGATTTTTTTTCGCCTTGAGTCGGAAAATGATGTTGACATTCCCCCGATAGAGAATGTGCGGGTTGCGGAATCGAACGGCGAAGTCCAGAAATTCGCCTTTTAATGACCAAAAAGAGGCCCTGCAGGTGAGTTTATGAGGGGCGGCTACAGGACTCTAACCGCTCACAAGCGGGGTAGAGGCTGCGATTCCTACATTTCACCTCTCGGGGCGCCGGGATTTGCGTTTACAAATTAGGCGGTCGGAAATGGTTTTTAAGCAGTTAGCCCTGCAAAACAGTACAGCGTATTAAGACAGGGTTAAAGCGTCGGGGATTCGATTTCCCAAGAAAGTTCAACAATCAAGGTAAAATCGAATTCTAGCGGTCATGCTCTTGCGGAAAATTTGAACTTCTCGGGCTGACAGTACAACACGTCATCTCCCTTGAAGCCTGGTCTGGTAAGGGAAGGAGGTCTACTCCGTTAGACAGTTCAGCGTGTCAGACCGAAAGGCCCAGGTAGAAAAGGAGAGGACATGATCAGGACTGGTGGACTCAAGAGGGAATTCGATCCGCGGGCCGCAAAAATATCATGACGGGCCGCATGCGGCCCGTGGGCCACATGTTAGACAGCCCTGATCCACGTCATCCCTCCAAAATCCTCAAGCCACCGACGACCTAGTATCATGTATTTCGACTATATGCAAGTTATAAGATGTCGAATTAGAACTGCTTCAGTTGAAAATCTCCTATCCACCCCATAAAACACTCACTTTACTAATGATCTCGATGTAAACCACTTCCAGTAAAAACCATTCTTTATTATCCAATTCAGATGATGCAATGGAATTTGCTAATAAACTCAGTTCAGTATTCTCTTCCTGAAATTTGCTTTTGTAGATTATAACTGTATTACTTTGGTATTCTCACCACATCCTTTATCTTCATCCATATAGTCTGCACATCTTTTATCCTTTTAACATTTTACTTTTATTTTTACACCACGCTAATTTTATTTAAATTTTTAACCCTTTTATACACAAAATAGCTTTTTACAGCTTTTATAAAGGATTTATTTTTATAATTTCAGCCGCTACAAATTGTATTATATCTTTTTCTATCAAATGTTTTTATACTAATCAATAAATATCTCCTTAGTGATTTAGTTTAGCATCTATTTCACAGTCCAAACTACTATAGAAGCTTTATTATATTTGTCTAATACCCACTATGTGAAATAGTATATTTCGAAAAAGTATTTGCCATTAATTCCCCTTTTCATTTAAGATAAACTAAATTATGTTAAAATCCTACTGTTTCTTATATGTAGCTTCATTTACTTGAATTTTAAATTCTATGTCCTTTCTTTACCAAATACATTTTAATAATTTTGATCTCCATTTCATACCTAAATTCATCTTTGTATTTTTTTAATACTATATTCGACTTGGAAAAGTAGTTAGTATAATGTTTAGAAAAGGTAGTTTATTCAAGAGTGGGAAGATGCTGATTACTTAACCGTTTACAATCAGAGAAAAGCCAACCTAAAGATTAAAATTCGCTACGTCAGGAGAGCAATCCTTCACCCTTTTCGTAGCTCCTTTAAAACTCATTTCCTAGGTACATATAAACTTTTTGTCTTATTTTGATGAGCAATATACTTTTATTTCACAAAAGAAAAAAGGTAACAAATTTTAATGGGTGATAGTAGGAAATCTCAGAAGCGCTTCTCGGTCGTACATCCTCCTCTGATCCTTCATTGTTTATTATTGTGGATCCTAAATCCTAGAAGCTATCTACTTCCTCGATCTGCTCATAGTCTATTCGGAGATGACAAGTATTTATTCGCATAGCCTTCGTTTTAAAAATATTAATTTTATGGTCCACGGTAGCAGCTTGCGTCTTCATTCATTGTAATTTTTCTTCTATATCTGCGTAGGTGTGTGTTAGAAGGTAAATATGATCTACGTAGTCTATATCTTATAAGCGAATCTGGAAGTCCCACACAATTCCCATCCTATCATTGTTAATGGAAGTCATAACCCAGTCTAAAGCTATATATGAAATAATAGCGAGGACATTAGTCACCCTTGTCTAACGCCGTTTTTCACTAGAATCCTGTTAATGGATTTTCTTATATATAATACTCCACAAGACGCATTTTCGTCGATATTTTTGATGATGTTTATGATTTTCTGAGGGACTCTTTTAATTTTTAGTATTTGCCATATAGTGCAAACTTCTAACAGATTATCAGATGTAGGTGATCATATGTGATTGTGTTGATAACCAAGGCTCACATCTTAAGTACATGATTTATTGCTATTTGAATAACTCGATTGTTTTTCATTATTTTAACTGTAATGATGTTTTCTCGAGTAGAACTCGTCCCCCGTGTATTAACGGTTAATCGTATTTAAGATACAGGTTCATCAGAAACTAAAATGAGGCTTTCCTTCCATTTGTAAGCGATGATAATATATTGAGATGTGGAAATACCTCTTAGTAAATTCCACTTTATTATTTGCATCGTTACCATAAAAAATAATTTAGGTCTTTAGAATGTCATTTTGCGTACTTAACGTCAAATGAATATATGAATATGTATGGACAAAGACTGTAAGGTTTTAGTGTTACAACTCATTAAATTTGATTAAATGACTAGTACTTGAGTTTAACTAATGTATGATCAAAGATTACTCTCATCTAGTATGGCATGAAATAGTTCCTAAGTTACGAATGCAACTATAGCTCACTTAATAATCAAATGTCAAGTTTGAAATGTAAGTATAAACATATCTGCATTGATTAATTCGGAACTATTCCATAGCTATACTGAGTTAAATAATTTTTGATCATACTATATTGTAAATGTAGGTTTTACCCACTGATTTCTATTACATGCTACTATTATTATAGGTACAAATATTAACAATATACTCATTTATATCAAAACCACTTACTTAGCCTAAACAGTTAAAACACAATACTCTTGCCATCAGTGGTAACGCCCTCAGAAAACAAACAGCTTTACATTGTTTGCTACCCTATAATAGTACTTAAATGGACGAGCTTTTATTTTAGACAAACATGACCGTAAATGTACTATAACCAATACTCAATAATAATATGGTGTTTTACTAGTTCGTTTTAAACAAGTAAACTAGGCTATTACTAGCTCTTTCACATCATAACCCCAAGTTACCATTAACACCGTGCGTTATAATAAATAACCCACAAGTGACTTATAAGTACTTAACTCACTCCAGTGGCTTATAAATATTTTAGCTCACTCTCAATTAATTTGTCACTTTGACTTTTCACAACTGCCAATAGAAAATTTATACGTTTTTGGTATTTCCTGAGTTGTGGATAAAATGTTGTATGGCACGTGTGTGTTATCACAAATAATGCACTCAATAATAGCCCCATCTCGGCCTGACGACCTCCCGGGTTCGACTTTTCTCTTGTACATTATTTGATATATAACACACTTGTACCATAAATAACTATTAATCGCTTTTCGCCCACTATAGTTTAACATTGAATATAAAAAAATTCCAACGTAGATAAAATCAATGCTGCTATCTCGAAACGTTATCTGCTTTTCTTGCCTGAATCAGAATGGGGTTAGTTACCATACATCAAATATTGCATCTGATATTAGTTAACAAGGTGATCGTGCAACATGGTATTTTATTGTATATCCCACTTTTATTTGATATACAGAGTACATTCAGTAAATTTTATGTAAAAATGGCATGTAGAAAAGTACTCAGCAGCAATATCCTATAACAATTGGATTTTATCTGTTATGTGAATTAGGGAAAGTAGAACTTAAATGCTAAGCCTTAAAACTAAAACTAACTTAAATAATAATAACATTAAGATCTGGTAGCCAGATCATTGGGCAGGTGTCCTTGTAACCTCCTATTGATTATTGGCTGGTTTTGAAGATTCGTTGCTAAAACGTTAGGATGGACACTAGGCTGCGCACTATACTGTACACTGAAGCGTCCAATTTCTTCTTTGACAGTTGAGATATGCGGGTCGTCTTCTTCTTCCTCTTATTATAGGCCAGTCGCCTGTTTTAACCACAAACTGGTTCTACGAGCCCTCTTTGCCCTTAGGCCGGGTAGGTGACTGGTCTTACCCGTCGAAAGTGAGGAAGTGTTCCTTTGTTTAGGGGTTAGCGACTACCACAGGTGTTAGTGTGGTAGCCGGGGAGCGTACGATTTTAAAATCCTTCTAGAGTTCGCCGGGATTCGAACCCGGACCGGCCGCCTGAGAGGCGAGCAGAACTGGATGCCGTATGACCAGATTGGTTTGATTATCACTTTGTATATCAGGAGTTTATTCTCGGTAGAGAGTTTGGAGTTGAGCCCTAGCAGCCAGTACATTTTGGAGAGGCTTAATTCTAACCGTTCACGTTTAAATATGTGATTTCGCCAGGTTACTCTCCTGTCAAAATGTAGTCCAAGATACTTAACTTTTTCCCGTTCCGGTAGCTATTGGCTATTTACATGGACCGGAGGGCAGGTACCCCTTCTTGTAGTAAATGTCACACGGGTAGACATGGTTTCGTTTATTTTCATTCACCATTTTTTTGCTATGCTTGGATCTCTTTTAAATTGGTTTGCAGCAGTTGAGCAGCAATTACTGGATCACTATTAGAGGCACACTATTGCAGTATCATCTGCCAAGGTTGCGGTTACCAGATTTGGAGTTATAGGAATAGATCTGCAGTGCATAATGTACATAATATTAGTCCGAGCACGCTGCGCTGAGGTAAACCAGCATTTATGGGATAGAGTCCTGAATACTTAGCATTATTAACTTGACAATGAAGTGTCAACTATAAAGGTAGGATTTGAGGATTATATATTAATTTAGGGGGGGGGGGATGGTTTGTAACTTAAATAACAGACCAATATGGCAGACTTTGTCAAATGCCTGCGATATGTCTAAAAACGCTGCAGAGCAGTATTGATTGTTTTCACAGCTTTCATTAATCTTTCAAATGGCAGGATGTATTTGTTCAGTTGGAGCATGCATCTATCTGAACTCAAATTGGTGAGCAGGAATTGACTGGTTGGTCTCAATAATTGGCAGAAGTCTCCTTAGTAGCAAATTTTCGAACACCTTGGACACTCTCAGCAGTAGGCTGATTGGTCGATAGGTCATTTGGTGGTTTAGCTGGTTCTAAAATTACAATAATTTTAACTACTTTCTACTGGGCCAGGACGTATCCAATGTGCAGAATAGCATTAAAAAGCTGTGTAAGATATTTTGTTCCAATGGGAGGCAGTTCCTTCAGAATTTTTCCTCTAAGTAAGTCAGATTGTCAGGCCTTTTTAAACTCAATAATTACGTGACCTGTTGGAGTAGTTTTGGTACAAAAATGACGAGTTTGCTTGTATATAGGTTCCTTTTCAGTCATGTTTTCTCGTATAGTACTTCAGCATCTAAAAATTCTAAAGGTGACACGCACGCACCTTTTGGTTCTCTAAAAAGTTCAGCATAGCCGTTCCAGGCTCTAGTCGTCTGAGTTGCAGCTACATTTTGTTTCGCCCTGTTTAGGAGCGCTTGGTTACATCGATTTCAAATCGCAGTCCATTGGAGCGAGCGAGATATTGAAGTGGTCTAGTAAGCTCCACGTTGGGCTTGCTATTATAATTGAGACGGTTTGATACCACCAGTAAATTTGATATTTTAATGAAGATTTGAACTGGCTAAAATAGTTGCCGTATTGTAATTTTATTTATTTATTCAAAAATTAAATAGTATTATGCCCTTTTTTGTATTTTATCTATCTGCAATTTCAATCTCAAAACGCTAGCTCGGTAGACATTCAATCTCTATTCAAAGGGGTGGTTTCCTGATAACTTGTAAAATTTTACCTTAAACTGGGTATGCCACTGTGCGCCTGAATTATATTCAAATACGCAGTCGCAAATATGAGCGCTGCTGTCAATTCAAAAAATGGTTTGAATCTGTCAGTAAGCGTTTTTGACTTGAAAAATTTTTGTGAACGCTCGAACAGGTATTTATTTAAATTATAGTTCTTTCGCGGTTCTAATTCTCATTTGTTTCAGTGATTAATTTATCTTATGACGTCAGACCGACGCCGCTTTAATTATTGCAATTGTTAATCCTCACCTAACCTCACAACTGGAATCTTGTTAATAATTGGAAAAACGCTTCAGCTGGAGGCTTGAATACGCATGCTTCTTGTTCAAACCGGTATTGTGTCGCTTATACACAAATTTCCGGATCCTCACACTGATATTAAGCTTTTTACAGTACCTTTAACCTTTGAGGAGGTGCGCTCAGTTCTCGGAAAAGGGGCCCCATCTCGGATCTTCTCCTGGAGTGGCTTCCTCCGGTGTTGGTGCTGCTGGTCGTTGTCGTACGGCCCTCCTTGATGCGTCCCAGTAGACAGCCCTGGTCAGGAACCTCCTCTCAGTTTCAATTCGCCTTCGTAAACTTGAAGTGCTCGCCAACGCAGCCCTCGGAATGCTTCTTGTGGAAAATAACTTTTTGTTAGGGAAAATTCCACCCACACTCTCACTTGCTTAACACAATGGTATACTTTTATTTGATAAATATGACGTTTTAATAGGTAAAATCTTTAATTATAAATGAGCACAAAAACTGCTTGTCAATTCTCAATTTATTCAAATGTCATCTGCTCGATGTCCGTTATAAACAAATGCTAATCTAATAACTATAAAACGGATATTAATTCAGTCCAAATGACTTACATTTTAAATTAAATATTCTTACAAATAATTAAATCTAAACAATTCTTACAGCTAAAATCTTTTCTACATTTTTTAATAGTCAAAATGTCTCTTGGCGCTACTACACGTTTTATTAATTGCGTTGCTTGTTCACT
>CALNHX010010469.1:0-39944 GCA_940337035.1 Agriotes lineatus
GTCTTTGTAATTCCAACAAATACCTCCATATGTGACTTCTGTTTATATTGTCAAACGCTGCTTTTAAATCTATGAGTGTAACAAACAGCTCTCCTCCTCTTTCTATTGCTCTTTCCGTTATATTTCTTATTATGTGTATGTTGTCTGTTGTTTATTTTCCTTGTCTGTACTCTGCTTGTTCATTGGCTAGCTTATGTTCTATGTAGTGTATAAGTTTCTTTTGTAGAATCTTCATATACATTTTAAATACTGTAGAGGAAAAGCAGATGGCTCTGTAGTTTTCACATTTTCTTGTTTCTCCTTTTTTGTAGATTGGCATAATTATGTTGTTCACCCTATCATGATGGATAGTGATTGAAAAGGAGTACGGAACTATAGAGAAGGCGTAAAAGCTAAACCAAGGATATCCCTAATTAAGATTTGTATGAATTATCGTCTCATTTACCTACTAGCTAACTAATAACTGCTTTTTCAGAAAGAAATTGCCCAATGGATACTTTTTAATATCTTGTAGAATTTATTAATTAAAACCATACAATCACAGTATTTATCCTTTTTAAGCTAAGACTTAGAAATGGTGTGGCTTTCTTGGCGACGCAGAGAAGCTTCTTTCTGCTTTTTGCACGAAAACAGGAAGTAGTTTCTCTTTTATTATTTGTTTTTTTTTAATGTAACTGCTAGCCTTCTAAAATATCTAAATTAATTTATTGAAAGAGTGTGCAGCCCATACACTGCTTATGTACTCTATGTTGCCTATCTATCAGGTTTTAATAATACCCATCGGCATTCCTTATAGTAGTCAAACTCTATACTGCTACATTTTTTTTCTCTTCTTCTGTAATATTTATGTCGTTTATTAATGCTCTTACTAATCTGTGTTGGGTGGAGAGTTCTGCTTCTCCGATTGTTTTCACTTCATCTATTTTTTGTTCTAGTTTCCTCGTGCATACCACGTAATCTATGAGGCTTCTTGCCCCTCGTTCGCCTGCTACATAAGTGTACTTTTCCTCTAGTGGTTAGTACCAAAAAGTATTACCGATTATTAGGTCATTTGCTATATAAAATTCGGTAATTTTTCTCCCATTTATGTTCTGTATCATTTCTCCGAATTGTCCCAAACTGCCTAATCCTGTGTTTATGTTGCTACCTACCCATGCATTCCAGTCCCCTAAAATCATAAGGGATCCCATAATCAATTTAAGTATCTCCTTCTTCTTATTCTTACGCTAAGACAGTGTCCTGTTTGATCCCCTTTTCGTCTAATTAATAGATAGACGCTTGTTCATCCTTCTTGGGATACTGACGTCCATGATTCATGCCATCTCTTCGGTAGTTTTCCTACGCTTCGTTTTGTGTTAGGCTTGTGTGCTGTAACCCATTTTACCATTCTGTCCAATAAGTTCTGAATTTTAAAATCTTCTCATTCTATCATGAAAGGTATGTTCTGAATATAGTTCAAAGAATCTTCATTTCCGTTGTTTTCAATAGTTGTTTAGACTTGGCTATTTCTGCTCTTGTCTCGGCGGCACACATCAAGATTGGACACAGCTGATTCCTTATTGCTAGATGCTTGAACTCCAATGAATTTAAAGTTTATTACTTACTAATTTGCAGCGTACTGGACTGAGTTTTTTAATACAAGTTCAAATATTAAAATGTTCAGCTATTATGTTAACTTTAAAGAGCAGGCATTGAAGATCATTCTCATTTTCAGCCATAATCACGGTGTTGTTGGCATAACTCATTTCCCATTCAATATCCTACTCTTAATTCTTTCGCATTCCGTATAATTTTGTCCATGATTACATTAAATGAAGTGGGGCTCAAACTATCACCTTGTCTTATTCCGGTTGACAAAGGTATTTCGTCTGTTAAATTGTTGTGTGTCCTTAACTGTGTTTTGTAATTAGTATTCAATTTCCTTATTATTTTGCTTTCCTGTAAAATTATGACAATGTTGTTCGACTTGATTCTGTCAAATGCCTGTGTTAGATCGATAAAGCAGAGAAATAGGGGTTTGTTTAATTCAATAGCTTCTTGTACCAGCTGTTGCAGGATAAATTTACGTCCACAATTGATCTATTTGGCCGAAAACCTGGTTTCTCTACGGATATCCCAACTTTGCTACTTACAGTGTTGAATTCAGACTGATTACTCCGGGGGGGAAAATGAAACGTCTGGGGGGTATTTTTACCTATTCCACCCGAATCCGCCCATTATTTTATAGATTTAAAGAAACATGAATATGAAGTGGTAATGTTTCCGGGGGGGAATGTTGTTCTGCTCGGGGGGGAATTTCACCCCCGGTCACCCCCCTGGATTCAACACTGGCTACTTATTATTTCCGCTATGATTGTTGACATCAGTTTGGCTGTTGTACCCAAAAGGCATATGCCTCTGTAATTGTTAGATTATTTTTACTTCTCTTGTTGAAGATGAGAATCGTTATACTCTTCTGCCATTGATCTAGTATGTCTCCTGTTATAATTACTTTTTGAAACAGATTGATTATCTCTTAGGCTAATTCTCCTTTATATTTAATCATCTCATTTGATATTAAATCCACACTTGGTGATTTTCTATTTTTTAGCTTTCCTATTAATACAGCAGCCACGTACATTTTGCGAAATTGTTGAAATCGTCATCGATTCCACCTTCTACTATTCCATATCACTTTTTAAAATGAGCTACCCAGGTATATGGTTGTATGCTTGTTGATTGTACAGTCGCGGAATTAAAAATCCGGACACTTAAAATGATTCAGTGTATATCTTACTTTACTTTACTTATCACGTTACGTGGTGAAATTAGTGAAAATCAAAATAATTACTCGTATATGACAGCATGCCTCATTTAAGAGTCAAACAAAGAATGCAAGTAATTACACATTACCCAAAAATTGCAAAAATCATCTGTAAGACTCGTCCGGATTTTTAATTCCGCGACTGTACATTTTCATTGACCTTTCTTTTCGGTTGCCTAACAAGTTCCATATCATCGTTTTTTTATTGCTAATTCTATTTCGTATTAGTTTGTATTTGGCATACTCGTCTGCGTTTTGCTTGTTTCGATACTGTAAATATGCAAATCTTTTTCCTTGACCAAGGATTTTGACATCTTCTGTGAACTATGGCTTAGTGTTTCATTTACATTGATTTTCCTAACCCCGCTTCCGTCGCACTATTTATTATGTTATGAGTTTAATTTTTCCCATGTGTCATTGGCATTTTCATGGTCAGTTATCTTATTTGACCTAATGTTCTCCTCTAGTCTTTGATTATATGGGTGTTTTGTGCTTTCAATATTAAATGATCGTGTTAAATTTTGTAATAAGCTTCTCTGGTCTTCTTTTTTTTTATTCACACATTTTGGTGACATTTGCATAAAACTAATTGACGATCTGCACCTATATTAGCCAAATTTAATGTTCTTATGTCCAAAATTTGTTTAGGTTCTATACGTAGCCAATAACTGACTCTTGTCCTCTAGCGTTGGACCGTATATATTTGTATTGTAGTTTATGGAAAAAATATGTATTATTGATTCGTAGTTCGTTTCGTGTACATAATGTTATTAACATGTCACCATTATCATTCAGTGTTTCTTCATTAAATCTTTGCAGTACACCTGGAACATTGGCGTTACTTATTCTGGTGTTTTGTCACCCATCACAAATAACTTTCAATTTATTGGTATTTGCTCCAATACGTATTGTAAATTATCGAAGAAGAGTTATCTGACTTCTCTGGGTTTGCTTATATCAGGTACATAGACACTCACAATCTGTATGTTACCTGTGCTGAAGTTAAATGTTGTGTGTAATAATAGCCTATAACTTATACCGGGTGACTATAAATGATTGTGATTTTTTTTCGTAGGTTGGCACTGTTTGTGTTGGTGGCACTGTAAGTCTATGTCAAATTCGAGATTAGCAGGTTAGATTTTGCGTCAGTTTTGACACAGAATGACGTAACACCTAACCTGCGAACATTGAATTTGACACAGAGTTACAGTGCCACCAACATAAACAGTGCCAACCTAAGAAAAAAAATTACAATCATTTATAGTCACCCGGTATATCTTATTTCTTCTATGTGATCTTCATATTTTTTATTTACTAGAATTTCAACTCCAGCATGAGCTCTTTTGTCTTTATCTTTTCTGCTCTATATCAAAATGTAATTTCAAGCTTCCCTTTCCTTTTTTCTTAGTTTTGGAAAGACAGCATATATCAATCTTATGTTTGTTTAGTTTCATAATAATTTCTTGATTTTGGCTGGCCCATGAGGAAATATTCCAGCATCCAGGTCTGATAGTTATTGGTTTCCATTTTTGTTTTGTTCTTGTTCTCGCTGGGTCATTTGTCCATACATCCTGTCCTGGTTCCAAGGCTTTGTAGGTTCTATGAACGTTTGTATCATTTTATCAGAGGTGGTTGTTAGTCCAACCCGCGAACCCTCCTCCTTTATACAGACCTGAGACCGGCTGAGCAACACTTATGCATTACGCAGGCAGAGTTCAATTTAAATCAGTCAAAAAAATACCCGTTGCAAATTTCTACACCCACAACCCAACACTAAATATTCAACTTGTGCTACAGCGATTGCAGCTCCAATATAACATGATACAATGCAAACTAAGCTTTTATCTGATTAGTTATTTTAACCTTGGGTGGTTGTTACCCTTTGCATAGTTGTTTTTAGTATTTTACCAGCAATTGAAATTATAAAAATAATTAACCAGTTGTTTTCTTCTTCTTCTTACGGTGTTTATCCGTTCCGGATGTTGGCGATCCCTACTTTATCTACTGCAGCTCTGAAGAGACCCACCATTGTTGTATTAAACCACGTTCTTAGGTTTTTTAACCACATATCCGTCGTCTCCCTCGTCCTCTTTTTCCGTCCACTTTACCTTGTAGAATAAGCTGTAGTAATTCATATCGTTGTCCATTTCTAATAATATGTCCAAGGTATTGTAGTTTGGGTGTTTTTATCGTTACGAGGAGTTCTTTTTCTTTGCGAACTCTTTCAAGCACAGTCTGATTGGTAATGTCCATAGTATTTTTAAGATACGTCTGTATAGCCACATCACAAATGCTTAAATTTTTTTGCAAGCAGATTCCGTCAGAGTCCAAGACTCGACTCCTTATAGTACTATCGGAAACATATAACACCTTAGTAGTCTGATTTTTGTTACCAAGGAGAAGTCATGGCATCTGAATAATTTTGACATTTTTATAAGTGCCGCTCTTGATTTTTCTATTCGGCATTTTATTTCCAACGTATAATCCCATTTTTCATTTATCGTTGTTCCCAGGTATGAGTATGTTTCCACTCTTTTTATAGGTTGATTGTTCGTTGTAAGTTGTCCCATATGGTTGTTCCTTTTAGATATTAACATGTATTTACTCTTCTTTATTTTTAGTGGTATTCTATAACTACAGCTGACTCTTTCGATTCTATTTACTGTAAATAAAACTGGGTACTTTTTATGTGGTAAAATACTTGTTTATTATTGAAAAACATCAATTAAAAAATGAAGCACAAATTCGACAAGACACATTAATTTCTGTTTTCAATTGTTCTCCCCGTTAATAACAAAACAGCATCAGGTTGCTAAGATACAGTTGTTCCCAGATATGAGTATGTTTCCACTCTTTCTATAGGTCCATTGTTCGTTGTAAGTTGTCCCATATGGTTGTTCCTTTTAGATATTAACATGTATTTACTCTTCTTTATTTTTAGTGGTATTCTATAACTACAGCTGACTCTTTCGATTCTATTTACTGTAAATAAAACTGGGTACTTTTTATGTGGTAAAATACTTGTTTATTATTGAAAAACATCAATTAAAAAATGAAGCACAAATTCGACAAGACACATTAATTTCTGTTTTCAATTGTTCTCCCCGTTAATAACAAAACAGCATCAGGTTGCTAAGATACAGTTGTTCCCAGATATGAGTATGTTTCCACTCTTTCTATAGGTCCATTGTTCGTTGTAAGTTGTCCCATATGGTTGTTCCTTTTAGATATTAACATGTATTTACTCTTCTTTATTTTTAATGGTATTCTATAACTACAGCTGACTCTTTCGATTCTATTTACTGTAAATAAAACTGGGTACTTTTTATGTGGTAAAATACTTGTTTATTATTGAAAAACATCAATTAAAAAATGAAGCACAAATTCGACAAGACACATTAATTTCTGTTTTCAATTGTTCTCCCCGTTAATAACAAAACAGCATCAGGTTGCTAAGATACAGTTGTTCCCAGATATGAGTATGTTTCCACTCTTTCTATAGGTCCATTGTTTGTTGTAAGTTGTCCCATATGGTTGTTCCTTTTAGATATTAACATGTATTTACTCTTCTTTATTACTTCCTTTTACTATAAAGGAAGTATTGGATTCACCCCAAAAATTCGAAATTGAGTTTTCAACAGATCTTCACGTTTTAGAGTCCCCTGATCCCAAAAAACATATTTTTTTTTCATTGGTCTGTGTGTCTGTCTGTCTGTCTGTCTGTCTGTCTGTGAACAGAATATCTCAAAAACGAAAAGAGGTATGGCATTGAAACTTCATATATAAGTTTTGTGTACTATGTAGATGAGACAGCAAGCTTTTGAAAAAAAACCAATACCGGAAGTAGGTGTTTACTCTTGTGATTTTTCAGTTTTTTTCGATTTTTTCAAAAACGGCTCTAACGATTTTTTTTAAACTTTACATTTTTACTACATTTTTAATGTGTATTGATGTGAAATAGGTGATTTTCCAGTTGAATACTTCTAAAGTGGGTTTTTTTTTCTATTTTTTTATTAACTCCTATTTTAAATAAAACACCCGGTATATTATTACATTTTTGAATTCATCTTAAAATTCTAGAGAAAATTTGTCTCTTCAACTAACGCTCTATTTTGTACCGTTTTTGTAGTATTTGTAATTTTTGAAAATTTTTGACAAATGTTTAAAAATTAAAAATGAAATTTTTGACTAATTATAAGAACACTGTAAAAGGAAGTTGTGTGAGTGTATCACACCAGATTTTTTTTTAGTGGTATTCTATAACTGCAGCTGACTCGATTCTATTTACTAGTTCTTGTAGATTTTCTAGACTGTCTGCAAACACCACTGTATCATCAGCATACCTAATATTGTTGATGCATTCACCATTTATTTTTAAGCCAACATTGATATCTTCTAACGCCTCTTGAAATATTCGTTCTGTGTATATATTAAATACTACCCAGCCCTGGCGTACGCCTCGTATTATTTATATATCTTCCAAGTCTTCTCCTTCAATGCATATAGATAATGTTTGGTTACAGTATAGGTATATCTCGATGAGTCTACTGTGTCGTAGGTTATCAAAAGCTTTTTGATAATCTATAGAGCATGCAAAGATATCACAGTCGGCATCCCTACATCTTTGAAAGAGGACCTGAATACTAAAGAGTGCTTCCTTTGTTCCCATCACATTGCGAAACCCAAATTGTGTTCAGCTGATATGTTCTTCCCATATCCTGGTGTATAATCTTCAGGAAAAGTTTTAGGAAATGACTCATAAGGCTTATGGTACGGAAATAACTGCAAGATTTGGAAATTGGCTTTTTGGGTAGTAATATAAAAGTAGAATTCAGCTACAACTTTGGTATTATTCCGCTGTTGTATATTTCACTGAAGACTTTGGTTATCCATCCAATGCCCCCTAAGTCAATTAATTTGAGAAATTCATTATGAATATTGTCAGGTCCGGAGAATATACCGTCTTTGAGTTACGATATCGCCTTTGTAACTTCATCAGTTGTTATTGCCAGCTTATCTGAGTTCTCAAACTCGGGAGGCTGTTTTGGTCTATTATCATCAAAGAGTTCCGTTATATATGTTTTCCACTCGTACATTTTTCCATCTTTTTGTACAAAGTTGTGTTAACATTTACAATTAATTGGTTCATAAGCATTTTGAAGAAGAAGACATAAAAATTAATACATATTTCTGCCACTTTTATATATTATGACTGCCAGGCAACTGTATTTTTCTTTTTCAATAATAGTTATGTATGTAATTTAATGTTAAGAACTGCATTTAACTATATTTTGGTTTTAATATGTTATATTCAAGATGAAAATTTTAAAAAGCCATGGATCAAACAAACTGGCCTGACGGCATGCTTTAGGCGTTTTTTATATAGAAAGAAGTCGAAAGTAAATCAACAATAGTGTTTAATTCAAATTTGTTATTGTTAAACACACAATATTTCAATGTTAATAAAACCAATGATTTGCTTGTAGTAGTTATATCCGAATATTCAAATATTTATTTTGTATGTTAACCGAAACAGGTGTTAAGTTCAGAGTGCATCCAGAATCTCTGCATACCTGGATATTTCTTAATCAGCTGTTATTGTATAACACAGTTTTAACTAAGGTTACATTGATTGATGTAGAACATTATTCTCTTATGGAGTTTTTTGACACTATTTAATTTTTGTGATATTTCTTATTAGCAATTGCATATGAGAATACCTGTGATATTTCTTATATTTTAGTTCATATGTACCAACTTTTGTAAGCTATGTAAACTTTGTTTTTTGTTTCATGACGCTTTTCATGTACTTGGAGATAAATTGAAATTGAATTGAATTGAATATGGACAATAACTTGTTAATGACCAGTTAAAAATAAAAAACATAATTACCCCTTGCTTCCGGTATCACAGCATCTATGGAAATATCGAGTAAATTATGGGGCTGTCGAGCTCCTAAAAAAGATCACAATTATTTATAAATTCTAACTGACACAGGTATGCTAGGTATGAAGCAATGAAACTTTTATTGCTTATCAAAGCATCTCCGTTATAAGCATGACAAATCACCTTCATATTAGTATGCTAGGTAAGCAATCTAATCTACAACAACTACATGCAAACAAAATAGTACATACGTACAGAATCTCTAGCCCCTTATACAGTTTACATAGTGTCAGGGTGCCGGTATCACCGAGCTGCTAAGGGTATGTGCATTTTTAAATTCGGCGGAGGTACTGGAGGTAGTGGAACTTGTCTAAGCTAGAACACTACGCTCGCTCTCCAAATGTTCACCCATCCAAGTACTGACCAAGCAGACTGAAGCTTAACTTTTACGAGTACTGTGAGATGTGCAACACCACTCAGCCGTACTGCCAGCAACAAAATAATAAAAGAAACAAATTCATATCAGATGTAAACTCCATAAATATTGTAGTGGTCGCAATTTAAGATTGCTAATCTATACATATATAAAGGAAAGTCACAACCCTGACTAATCAACGCAGAGTCGAAACCACTGGTACTAGAAACTTGAAATTTGGGTAGAAGGTTCAATTTGTTACGTAAGGTAGTGCTAAGAAGGGATTTTTTGAAATTCAACCCCTAAGGGGGTGAAAAGGGGTAAAATGTGTTTTCACGAATTCCTCAATATCTCTTACACCAGATAAGATATCGATTTGGTGTTTACTTGCAAAGATTATCAATGCAAATACCTAGAAACGTATTTTAGGATTTTGCCCTAATCAACCCCTAAAGGTGCAAATCTGGATTGGGGGTGAATTAAAGAACTCTTCGTATCTGCTATGCTTATTGAGTGAGAACATTCTTTTTTAGCATATAGATGTATTTTTAAAATATTTAGAAAGGGGTGTGAGGGAATTGGAAAATGTTAACCCTAAAGGGGTAAAAGGAGGAAAAACTGAAAAGGGGTAGGGGGGTTAAAATTATTACATTTTTTTTGCTGTGAGTTCCATTTCACAACAATATGGGTTAAAAAGAATTTTTTGAAATTCCACCCCTACGGGGGTGAAAAGGGGTAAAATGTGTTTTCACGGGTTTCTCAATATATCATAGACCCAATGATATAGCCCCTTGGTGATTAGTTGCAAAGATTTGCAATGCAAATCCCTTGAAACGTATTTTAGAATTTTGCCCTAATCAACCCCTAAAGGTGCAAATCTGGATTGGTGGTGAATTAAAGAACCCTTCGTATCTCCTATGTTTATTGAGTTCGAACGTTATTTGTTGGCATATAGATGTATTCTGAAAATTATTAGAAAGTGGTTAAAGATATTTTAAAATTTTACTTCTAAGGGGGTGAAAAGTGGTAAACTGTGTTTTCGCGAATTCCCCAATATCTCTTAGACCCGATGACATATTGACTTGGTGTTTACTTGCACAGGTATCCAATAGAAGTGTCTAAAAACATATTTCAGGATTTTGCCCTAATCAACCCCTAAAAGTGCAAATCTAGATTCGGGGTGAATTAAAGATCTTTTCGTATCTCCTATGTTTATTGAGCTAGAGCATTCTTTTTTGGCATATAGATGTATTCTTAAAATATTTAGGAAGCGGTTTAAGGGAATTTAAAATGTTACTCCTAAGGGGGTGGAAAGGGGTAAACTGTGTTTTCACGAATTCTTAAATATCTCTTAAACCCTATAAGATATCGACTTGGCCTTTGATTGCATAGGTATCTATTATAAGTGTTTAAAATACATTTCATAATTTTGCCCTAATCAACCCCTAAAAGTGCAAATCTAGATTCGGGGGGAATTAAAAAGCCCTTCGTAACTCCTATGTATATTGAGCTAGAGCATTCTTTTTTGGCATATAGATGTATTCTTAAAATATTTAGAGAGCAGTTTAAGGGGACTTAAATATTTATTCCTGAGGAGGTAAAAAGGGGTAAACCGTGTTTTCACGAATTCTTCAATATCTCTTAAACCCGATAAGATATAGGCTTGGTGTTTGCTCGCATAGGTATCCAATACAAGTGTCTAAAAACACATTTCAGGATTTTCCCCTAATCAACCCCTAAAGGTGCCAATCTGGATTCGGGTTGAATTAAAGAACTCTTCTCCTATGTTTATTGAGTTAGACCATTGTTTTTTGGCATATAGATGTATTCTTAAAATATTTAGAAAGTGGTTTAATGGATTTTAAAATTACCCCTAAAGCGGTTAAAAGGGAAAACTGAAAAGGCGTAGGGTGTTACATTTATTAATTATTTTTCGCTGTGGGTTTATTTCAGGATAATATGGGCTGAAAGAATGTTTCAAAATTCCACCCCTAAGGGGTGAAAAAGGAGTATATTGTGATTTTACGAATTACTCAATATCTCTTAGAATAAATAGGAGGATTTCCGAAATTTCACCAATTTATGAATACAACATTTAGTTTGTATATATTAATTTTATCTCATTGTTATACTAAAACTATAGTTTTATCAAATACAAGGGGAATGACAATTACGTACACATTTCCAGGGGGTACGTGAAGCATAAGATAGTTGCGGAGGCCTTTTTTCGGAAGAATTCTGTGTTCTTTTTACCTAGTATATTGTTTTGCGGCGTTTGTTAGTTTAGCGTATTGAGTGAGGGGGAGATGGTGCGCCCTAGAATTCATTTGAGATTTAGAAGAAAAAATATTTGTAGCCCGTACGAAGAACGGGCATCTTGCTAGTTATTTATATAAATAATTATTATTTCTAGATGAGATTATTTTTGGATGAATAAATTAATTAGTAATTTAAAAGTACAAGGATGAATTTGTGGAGTAAAAGAATAACATAAATACAAAGGAATAAGAACATCTAATAACAATAAAATAGTATATATGGAATAGTAATGTCTGCAGTGGATTTGGGTAAACTACATATAAGTTAATATTAGGTATCCTTTTTAAATTTGGAAGATCATATGAGTTGCTGTCAAGTGAATACATCTACAATTAAGCTGAAAGTGGATGCATACTGCATGTGAATGAGCATTTGGACTGGGACGAGCTTGTAATCAGGTGGATTTCTGTAATGGTTTGGATTTGACTTGGGTGGCACCAGTGTTCTTGTGTGACGTCTGATTTGTCCTGTAATAATTGGATTGGATTAAGAGGGAGAGCAGTTTATGGATAGCTAGTGGCTTAGTAGCTGTTACAAGGAGGACCATTCCGGTAGACCGGAATTGTTTGCAGTAGTTGTGTCTGAATTAAAACTCTACAGGAAGTGATTAGCATATGCAGCTGAAGTTGAATTGGATCAGGTCTGCAGATGAGCGATTATTTGGTGTTAAATAGGAGAACTGATCTTCAGTGCGTAGGACATCTCCGCAGGTTGGTTGGAGCTTTTACCGCAGCTGTGGGTCAAGTAATTCCTGCTACACATTCAGTCGCAGAGTTGGGAACATTTATGGAATTACAAATGGAATCAAATAGATACAGCTACAGTTATGAAGGTCAAAATGAGTTTATTTACTTAGCAGTTCTGACGGTGCAGTGGAGGCAGCTTGTACGAGAACTGGATCGGAGCATTGAGCTGACGTATTAAGTGGAGTTTGTGACAGATATATGTAAATAAAACATTAATAAGTTCTTAATAGTGAATGATATCATTTGGTTAACATTTCACTTTCATGAATTATTTGACTTTGACAGTTGGATAAATGTCATAAGATTTGTATATAATTTCATTGTACTAATCAACTACCACAAATAATAAATTGTCAATGTATGAACCTAAACTGAGTTAAGAATCTTTGTTCTCATAGAACTAGCAACAAGCAAGTAAACTAATACAAAAAAATAATAATAGAAGGGCATATAATTTACATTGATTTATCTAAACAAAAATAATGTCATACTAGCTTATATAGTCTTTGATTTATTTGATTTAATTAGATCAGTTAAACTAAATACTGTGTATAGCAAAGAAATTAAGTGCAGCACTGTGGAGCTATTACAATATATAGCAATTTAATTACAACACCGCAAATGTCAAAGCTGAACATACAATAGGGAAAAATACTGTTAATTCGTTTACGAGTTTACACCTAATATGTTGTTCTGAAATTTCAATATTAATGCAAAGCCAAAAATAAAGCATGCGGCATTTATGTTTGTTAGTTTACAAGTAAAATTCATACCATTTAACACACTCGCACACAATAAACCAATATGTACGTTTTAAAGTTAATCCTCAGAAAGCTAATAAACAAATTCTGAAAGGTTTGCTTTAAATTACAGGACTGTTTCAAGATAAAAAAATTTGAATATTTTGAAAGCAAACATACAAACGTATAAAGCTCTATAAAATACAACAGAATAGATTCAAACACTGTAAAATCTTATAGATAACCTTGAAGATCTAATTAAAGTAAATAACTGGTGTCAAACCACTAAATGATATATTGTTGAATGGCTAGACATTTCAAAAACACCAACTAACAATTATTGTAAATAGTAGTAAACTCTCAAACTGTTGAAAAATGAAATGTCATCATGAGAAAATAACACCTTAATATTTGCTATTTACATTTTATGTAATAAAAAAAAAAGAAACCTCAAGAAACAGCTTTTAATTATTAATCAAATTTATTGTGCAACACGGTATAATAGTACACATTAAGAATTACAATATCACCCCAAAACAACCAATACCACCTGTCGTAAGAGAGAAAGAGAACAAAACAAGTGAACTTACTATTTTTTTCTTGCTCCTGCAACTGAAGTAAGACTTGATTCCTTGGATTGCTTCCAAATTTTTGACGTTTCCTTTTTAACATACCCGGTTCTAAAAATAAAGGTCTGTTTTACACAACTATTGCAAAAACGTTTTACATAATATTGGGAAGTATTATACAATGTTACAATAATATAAATTAGAAACTGGTGCTAGAATATTACAAATTTTTACCTAAGTACCGTAACATGGGGTGAATTCGAACGTGTCCTGTGAATTCAAACGCTTGGTACATGCTTTGTATATTCCGCGACCATGCCGCAATTTTCAGCCTAACCCCTCTTCCCGTGTCATGTGCTTGAAGAGGACAGTCAGACAAGTGCGTCTGTCAAAATATCATCGTGTTATGCTGGTAAGTAAAAGTCATATTAATTTTTGAATCTTGGCATGCATCGCAAACAAACTATTGTTGCTTTGGTCTATAAAGTCCAATTTACTTCAAAACTGGTATGCATGGTCCCTCATATGTCTTTAAAAAGTATTATAAATTTTATTACGATCAACCAAAAATTGCAGCTTACAGAAATGCTTCTATAAAAAATTTTGCTTACAGCGGGGTCACTTCGAACCTATAAAAAGCGGCTTGGCACCACACAATATGCCAATTACTCTGTATTGGAGAAAGCGTTGAAAGACCTGAAGAGTTATATAACATTCCGATTGCCATCCTGTGAAATAAAAGGAATTCATCCCTTATCTGCTGACGGCCTTACAGCCTTAAATGCAGAAGAAGAGCTGTCTTTCACGAGGCATTCAAAAGGCTGCAGAATGGAGGTCCCCTCACCAGATTCGATATTCGTTTATTGGTCAAGCGGTTCCTTGATGCTAAAGGAAAAAGGATCAAATGCATACGAAGACTGGTTTGAGAGAATAGCACTGCCACATTTTCAAAGATGAGAAAGTAAAAAAAATTTTGATGGGGGACAATCCGTCCAGCCACCTCTCAATTCGAGTCTTAGAGCAGTGTGAAGGGAACAATATCGACTTTGTCCTTCTCCCACCAAATGCAACACACCTCCTAAAACCCTCGGACGTTGCTTTCTTTGCCCCTTTCAAGAAAATATAGAGAAACATTTTAACGGAATGGAAAGTAAAAAAATAAAGGGGTGCTTCCGAAAGCGGAATTTCTAAGGCTGTTAAAAAATATTCTTTCTGGGTTCAGAACTTGTGGAATAAGTCCTTGCAACAGGGATAGTGTTCTGAAGAAACTTCCAAGATCCACAGACGAACAGTTACAAGAACAGGAAAAACATGCTGAGATTGATCAACGTTTGTCAATTTTATGAAAAAGTCAAAAATTCTGTAGAACAAACAGCCTGTGAAAAGAGGCAAAAGAATCGATGTTGCACCAGGAAAAGGAATAACAACCGGTAATTTGAATTGATTCAATGAACAAACCTCAAAGGAACAAAGCTGCTCTGAAGCTGAGCTAGATGATGTTCATTCTAATGTGGAGACGACATTGGAGACTTTGACACAGATGAAAAACCTACATCCGGAGCACTACAGTTTGGAAAATTCGAGTAAAAATCTGAATGTTAACGATTTTGTGTTAGTGAGGTTTAAATGCCCTAAAAATAAAGATAAACAGTATACTGGCAAGATCACTAAAGTTTATGCAGGCGAGCCTGATCTCATCTTGGTTGATTTTTTAAAACAAAAAATTTAACAATTATTTTTACCATCCAAACATGAAGGATGAGAGCCTAATTAACAAAAACGACGTGATAATGAAGTTGCATTCGCCAAAGGGCCTCAGAAGAAACCGTTGGTCATTTAAACATTTACCAAAAAAATATAATATAAGGTTTTAATATTTTGTTTCTTTTAAGATATCTACGTACATTCTTTTTTTTCTATAAAACATAATATTGTAATCTGTTCTGTATTTTGATTAATAAATTATTTGGAAGCAAACTGTATCTCTTCTGTGTGCCTTGGTGGACACTACTGGGTTTCTAACAACATGCTAAGAGAAAACATTGTTCGAATTCAGCCGTATGAGAGTGAGAATTCGAGTTTCAATGAATTTAAGGCCTTGTTCGAATTAATCCCACAAATGGAGTCGATTCGAACAAACTTTGCGTATTAAAAAAATATCAATTTAGTTTTTTTAGTAATGTGTGTTGTTATACAGCTACAGGAAGGCTTAATAATGATAAATAATTTTTTAAAATCTTTTTTATGTCTCATACTGAAGTTATACTCAGAAAAACACCAAAATGCATTCAAATTCACCCCATGTTACGGTGTATATCTTATCTGTTTAAAAAGGTTATTTAAAGTGACTCTCAAATGTTATTAGAACTTTCAAAACAAACCCATAAATAATTTTGTTTTTACAGTAGGCGTATGCGGGAATTTCAGTTTTAAATCTTAAATGTTAAATTATTGGCTCCTCTGATTACTTTAGAGCTAAAGTGTAAGTTTTTCTAAGGAGAACATAATTTAATAATTGGTTGTAAATGTCAAAGAGTAATGACAAATATATAAATGTGCATACGGTTTGTTTACATCAAGGTTTCTCAAAGTGGGGTATACCAGCAAGGTGTACGAGTACGTAGCATGATTCACATAATCGCGAATACAAACATGGCAAAATTATAAGAAAATGCGAGGTGCTTTTGAATAATACATGTAATATACATATATGCATATACCATATTTGTTATACTAGATTAGATAAATACTAGTAGTTCATGTGACATGTATTATAGGGCATTGAATAAAGAGCATTATTCATAGTACCACTGCCTCCTTTACTTACACCTTTTGTATATTAATGATGCTCACTTGTATAGTATAAATAACTATTTATTACATATTTCATTTCGACAGAGTGCAAATGTTAATATTTTGCACATTGGAAGAATCCTTCACGGTGAACTAAGTGATTTTTGATTCCATTAATGTGACAAATTTCACATTTAAGTAGCCCTGTGACTCCTTTGGACTTTATTAAATTGTGAGCATCCCACAAAGTTAACTTGTTTAAATTTTTCAGTGACCGTTTTCAAGTGTGGATAGTATTTTTCACTTTCAAAAAATGTTGAAGTTTGATATAAGTTATGTTTAATCGTATTGACACAAAACGATTTACTAATTTAAATAACTCTTAAACTTCCAATGTTATAAAGTCTTGAGAATATTTACAAATTTAGTTTTGACGGGTTGCGAGTCTGTTAAAATTTTACACATTGGAAAAATAGTATTTAATAATGGTACTAGGCTGATATTAAGCATATAACAGACAAGGATATATTTTATAGCCGAGGCTGATTAGGCCAAGGCTAATAAGTTATCAGAGTTAGTTATATCTAATATCGGCGGTATGTTGTTTAATAGTTTTCATAATATCTACAAAAAGTAGCCAATTTTTAAATATACGATTTTGATATAGATAGTATAAATAAAACTTACTAGTAACCTGAGTCCCTCACGTAATTTGGTAATATAGCAACGGTAATTAATTAAATTGTAAATTAAATATGGCCGTGGCTGTTAAATTTTAACAGCCGTTGCTGTTATGGGTGCTATTTTGATCAAGCAGGCAGTGCTGATATAGTACAATAACATGTAGGTATTATGTAAATGTTTTATTGTGAAATAAACGATTTTTGAGTCCCCCTACAAAACCATTATTGAATTTATGTAACCCTGTAATTTTTGTTTTGTTTTATTAAGTTGTGAACATCTCACACAAGTAGGTACTTCTGTCAATTTCATAAAGGGGTACTTGAGAAAAAAGTTTAGATAATTCCAAGGCACATAACAGCATGCAGTATTTTTTTGTCTACAAAAAAGTTCATTACACTTTCCTCTAAAATAATTAGAAGAGTACTGTGGGTTTGTTAAGGTTTATATGGATTTTCGACCATTTCTACTTCTGTTTTAACATCAACATTTTGGAAACTATCAGTGACACCTTTACTGTTCTGTGAAGGGAGAAGCACACTAAGCGATACATTACTAAGCTGAACTTTGGCAATAAGTCTGGCATCATTAGTTAAGACACTACTGAAGAGGTTGTAGTTACCCTTTTTGACAAGGTTTCGTTGAAAAGACCAAAAGGCTGGCTTACCTGAGTCTAGTGGAAGTAGTTCGAAAGGCAGTGGTTCACTTGTTGCCCCGTCGGATGGTCTACGCAACTGTATGAACACCTTGACAGGCTCCGTTATATCGAGCGTCTTGTAGCGCGGTGTCCTGAACCAAATTGCAGTTTGCATGTGCACTTGTGATGGTTGGAAGTCGCCAAAACCTTCCCACACTACTTGACCATCCTGTTCTTCATAGAACCGAATTTGGATGTCGTCTTTTGCTACCTGCAAATACAGAAGAAAATTAATTTTTAACCTATAATAACAATTATGTTTTTATTTTTGCTATTTAAAATGCAAAAAGTAGTAATATTAAAAAGAGACTATTCAATCTTAGAGAAGAGTTGAGATGCTATATTTAAAAATAAATCTTGTTCTTCAACTCAAACCCTAAAATATACATATTACATTGACATTGCTAAATTGAAGCTAAAAATAGAGAAGGTTAACCTAAATTAATTAATCTTTGGACTATAACAGAAGAAAGCACGGGAAAATGATGAAATGGAGAGGCTCCATACAATACAAATATAAATTAGAACGTGGCAAAGAAAGGAAAGCAGGAATACTTTTAGAGCAAAAATGAGAAATTAGTAATTGGGTTTTAAAAAAATATTGGAAAAAAATGGTTTCTATTCCAGATGGCACGATTAAAGAGAAAAAAGGTGTAAACAGATAGGTACTATGAAAATAGGTATATGAGAAAAAAAGTAGAAAAGGAACATCTATCTCAGCAAATAACAGAAACCAATTGTAAAAACATAGGCGTAACTAAGATTTTTGGTTGGGGATGGCCAGCCCCCCCAATCAACCATCACCAATACCTGTGTGTATCTATGAAGATATGAATTTGCATGCATTAGGTACCTCTTTGCGTAAATTTTGTGCTTGTCTTTCTATGCCGATATAATATTATATGCTCTAAGTAGGATATCAATAAATTATTTCTCAGTTCATACATAACATTAAAAATGTAGATTAACTCTCGCAACTCAATGAAGTTGGTGGTAAAAACTATTATTTGAGAAGTAACACTTAGTTTCTATTTAAACATTTTTGAGTCAATTTTCATTTTTTTCTGAGTACAGTTGAACTAAATAACATGTGAGCAAACGAAAATGAAATCAAGATTGGTTTTGAAATATTTTTTGTATGAATAATATGTTGGTGGCACTGTAAATCTACAGTTTATTTTTTTTCTATAATACCTGTCAGTGTCAAAACTTTAGTGTATCTATTGGTATTTGTTGGGGTCCCTACACAATTTATGTTGTTACCTCTGGTTTCTAGTAACAAATTTTATTAAGTCAGACTGTGAGGTCAGGTAACGTAAGTAGCTTTCAGTCAGAATGACAAATCACTATTATGAAAATAAATTGGTTAACATTTTAAATTTTTAAATTGTCAGCGCGATGAGTAGACAGGGCTCAAAACATCCAACAAAATTCACTGTCAATTTTGCAAACCTTACAACAGTTTGACAGGTATTATAGCAAAAAAATAAACTATATATGTCAAAATCAAGGTTAGCCGGTTAGGTTTTGCGTCACTTTGTGTCAAAACCGATAGAAAACCTAACCTGCTATTCTCGAATTTGACATAGACTTACAGTGCCACCAACATATTATTCATACAACAAATATTTCAAAGCCAAGCTTGATTTCATTTACGTTTGCTCACATGTTACTTTCTTAAATACATTAATATCCTCTCACTGTTATTGCGATTTCTCTTTATCATAATATCTTGGGCTTGCAAGCGAGGAAATGCAAGCAGTCAGAATCATTTACATTTATCATCACCAGAAAATTCTCTTTACTACAGAGATTTTACTATAAAATTGAGGACGCAAGATATTAGTGCCCCCTCTTTCAAATTATAAAGTATAATATGAAAGCAAAGTTAAGAGAAGTAAAACCACATCTTTAATAACGAAGTACTTATACATGGCACAAAAACCTTTCAGTAAATACAATATTAAGTCACTTTATTATATTAAAATAAAGAAAAAATACACAGAAGTGGCCAATACACCAGGGACATCCAAATACCTGCAAAACTGTGATACAAGTATTCTTCAATTCTATTTTAATAATTTGAAAGTCCCCCACATTTACGATTTCATTTATTTATTTACAAATGTCAAATAATATGTGCATTATATATTCAACTCTACATACAAAAATCTGGTGTTATACACTCACACAACTTCCTTTTACAGTGATCTTATAATTAGTAAAAAATTTCATTTTTAATTTTTAACCATTTTTGTTAAAAATTTTCAAAAATTACAAATTCTACAAAAATGGTACAAAATCGAGTGTTAGTTGAAGAGACAAATTTTCTCTAGAATTTTAAGGCGAATTCAAAAATGTAATAATATACCGGGTGTTTTATTTAAAATAGGAGTTAATAAAAAAAAATAGGAAAAAAACAAAAGAAACCCACTTTAGAAGTATTCAACTGGAAAATCACCTATCTCACATCAATACACATTAAAAATGTAATAAAAATGTAAAGTTTAAAAAAAATCGTTACAGCCGTTTTTAAAAAAATCGAAAAAAACTGAAAAATCACAAGAGTAAACACCTACTTCCGGTTATGCGATTTTCTTCAAAAGCTTGCTGTCTCATCTACATAGTACACAAAACTTATATATGAAGTTTCAACGCCATACCTCTTTTCGTTTTTGAGATATTCTGTTCACAGACAGACACACAGACAGACAGACCAATGAAAAAAAATATGTTTTTTGGGATCAGGGGACTCTAAAACGTGAAGATCCGTTGAAAACTCAATTTCGAATTTTTGGGGTGAATCCAATACTTCCTTTATAGTAAAAGGAAGTAAAAAGCAGCTCATATTACAGTAGTAGAATATGAAATTTAATATTCCACAGGGTATTTTTTCTAATTAGTGTGTTACATTGTCAATAAATGACATCAACATCGAGGTTAGCAGGTTAGGTTTTGACATAGACTGACGCAAAATCTAACCTGCTAACTTTGAATTTGACATAGACTTACAGTGTCACCAACTATATATGTATATATATTATTATGATACACATAGATCACTTACTAAATAAAACTTAAATGAAATAAATTTGGAAGATTAATACAATCAAATTTAGAAAATTTTGAATAAGATTGTTGGTTAAGTTGAATTGAGTAATAGAAATTAAATTTGTGACAATTTTATAATTAATTTTGTTAAGTTATAGCAATTGAGTATTCAATCAGGGTGGTGAAAGTTAATATGAAAGATAAGATAATGTTATCATGTGACAAATATGCTTCCTACTAGAATATAGCATGTAGTAGGTAAAACTCAGAACATTTAATTTTAAAAAAGAGTGCATTAATAATTGTAACTAAGATAATTTTAAAATTTGTTAAAGATAGTGATAATAACAAACTCATAAGCTGTAGACATATTTTTGGAAAAAATAATTTTGTATTAATAAAAACTGGAAATGTAGCCTTTATTTGTATAAATAATTTGGATGAATACAAATAAAAAGGTTTTTAACAAATCTGCGAGGTGAAATTAAGTGAAAATATAATTATGAAGTGATACAAGTGTGCAGTCATTGGAAAGATAATGGAATATGGTTTAATTAAATGCAAGTAAGAAGAATAAAATAATATTTAATTAGAATTGGATGATTTACTACATACAAGGAATAAGTTATACTAATTACTGGATTTGGTGATTATACGGAAGACGGATCAATCATTTGAAGGGAGTTGCCAGTGTAGCTGATTGATTTGGGTTGGTTACTACAAGGTAGGAGCTGAGGACAATGGGAAATTAGTTTGGATACCATCTGTTAGCGGAAACTTACCAGGAGGCTGTTCGATTTACGGTAACGTGCTGGAGCCTGGGGTTTGGACGTGTTTGAGTTGGTTGGAGGAGTATCAGGGTTTAGCTGTTAATGAGCTTAGCTGTGAACGTCAGGAGCAGTGGTGTTAAATGTGAATAACAGTGAAATAAGAGGAAATTTGGTTGGTTTTTAATTAGTCCTATAGAAGCATATTGAATAAATGACAATTAAACACTTGAAATAAATATAACACAGTACTTACTTTAGTGAATTGAGTTTTTGATTTGTGGGTAGAAAGAATATTTGTCATTTTGATTTGATTATTGTTTGATAGTTGTTAACAGTCAAACTGACATTTAGTAGAGTCAATAGTTGAAAATTCATATAAAATTAGAATATCAAAGAACAGATAACTAGGTTAACGACCCACACCCAATTAAGAGGTTCAAAATGCATTAAGTAATATTAAAGTAAATAAATATAGGATTTAAATGCAGAAAGGTGCAACCATTCAAATATATAGTTGTAGATAAAATATTGTATTTGACACGTATATAATAGCTGTATTACACTTGGTTAATTACAACATTCGCCTTCGGCTCGTGTGTAAACTTTATCCTCATGTAATGTCGCCTACATTATATGTTTGTTAAATAAAATACTATTATTGCTTTTTGTATGTCTATATGTTTGCTGTGTCATTCTCTATAGTCAAAAGAGATAAGCAATATTTAATCCTTCTTGAGAGGTGCGATTCCTGTGATATATTTTTTATTAATTCTAATTTTGCATGGGTCTCCTGTATTTACATGTGTAGTTTTTTGCTACCTCTGACACTTAATTTTAATATTTTAAAAATGGTACTTTCAGTGTCACTTTGATTTCCTCGTATTTGACTGTCAATTTCATCTAAAAATTTAATTTAACTATTTTAAATTTTAATCCTTTAAAAATATGGGAGAAAAAACATAGTTTCCGTTATTGGGTATGAAACATTTTAAATATTTCTTGTCATTTTATGGGGCAACCCCAAACTTGATCTTCAATGTTCATATTCATTTAATTAATTTTATTAATAAACTTCTTTCTATCAGGGCCCTCATACCTGTGCACAAATAAATAATTGTAAAAGAAATATTACTAAAAAGTAATACAGTGAAGTCCGGTTATAACGAACCTCAAGGGACTGTAGAAATTGGTTCGTTATAGCCGAAGTTCGTTACAAGAGTTACAACAACAAAAATTGTGCGAGTTATTATAAACTTACTTTATTTTCCATAATGGGCCACATTTGTACAATAAGTATAGAAACATTTATGTAAGAACGATAAACACGTATTTAATAGATATTTATTTAAAAAAATCAGATATTTTTGTCTGCTTAGTATTACTAGCCGAATAAAGTTTGTCTATGTAAGCATCCACTTCGGCAAAACTATTTAATATACTATCCGGAATATTACGCGATTGCAGAAAATAGCGGATATCATTTATTTTCTTAATTGCCTCATGTACTGTTGGAATGGCAAGATCCTTCCCCAAAACCGATTCGTCGTCATCTTCGCTGCTAATTTCTTCGACTTGCTTATTTTTGGTTTCTCGAATAATAGCTTCGTCGCTTAAAAATTCTGTAGTGGCAATATTTTCGTCCACAAGTATGTAAGCTTCAAGGTCGCAATCCTGAAATCTGCCCATATCAATCGTTGAAATAAAGACAGGCGAGTCATCACTTTGTTACGTTGTTTATTCAACCACTCGGACAAGAGCAACTCGTCATCTGAATCATATTCTTGTATTTGTTCTGTATTAAAAAATCCCCCATGTCTGAAGCAATTAGCTATCGTTTCTGTTGTTACCTTTTGCCAGGCTTTATGAACAAATTTTATAGCATCCAGCAAATTTACGTGTGTATCTTGTCCTTCATCAATGCGGTTGATTATTCGTAAAAGAAGAAATTGTCTGTAGTAACTTTTTAGGGAATGTATAACACCCTGATCCATGGGTTGAAGTTTTGAGCTTGTATTTGGAGGCATAAAAACCAATTTAATAAACTGTAAATGTTGGACATCCGGATGTGCAGGGCAATTATCAACAAGTAATGAGATGTTTCGGTTTTTCTGCCGCAATTCTTCATCCCATTCACGCAATTCAGTTGTAAAAAGGTCCGACGTCATCTAGGCCTTCTTGTTCGCTTTGTAATTAACTGGAAGGCGTTTTATATTTTTAAAACAGCGTGGATTTTTTGCCTTGCCAATCACCAGTAATTTCCTTTTTTCGGTACCAGTTAAATTTGCACACACCAATACTGTGATCCGTTCCTTAGATAACTTTCCTCCAATGCACAACTCTCCCTTGAATTTTAGTGTCTTGTCGGGTGTAAGTTTGTAAAACAAGCCCGTTTCATCTGCGTTAAATATATTATTGTCGTTAAAGTTTTCCCTGACTTTCGGCCATACATTTTGCAGCCAGTTTTCCACGGTATTCATGTTCACATCCGCAGCTTCTCCTGTAATTTTTCCACTACAAATATTGTATCTTTTTTTGAATCTTTCGACCCAACTTCTACCGCAAGAAAATTCTTGCCCATCGTTTAATTGCGTCCCGAACTCATCTGCTTTTCTGTTTAAAATAGCACCACTAATAGTAACGTTAGCCTGTCTTTGCTGTGTAAACCACTTTAAAAGTGCGTTATCAACAATTTCGTGAATTGATTTACGCAATTTTTTAGTAGACGAATTTTTGCTTTCAAATGCTTCAATAATTTTTGTTTTGTCTTTCCATATGGTAGCAACCGTCGATTTGCTAATATTACGTTCACGGCATACTTCACTTTGTTTTTTACCGTGGTTGAGTTCATGTACAATTTCGTATTTTGTTTTTAAAGTGAACGACAATCGCGATTTTTTTGAACCCTCCATTGCACAACCGTCTTCTCTGAATACTCAATTAAAACTACTACATACATACAAACTTCCGTCATCAATTCGCACAATCTGCATTCCTTACACAATCTGCTTACTTAAACAATTCACTAGCCATAATAAATTTGGGACTTCACACCAGTTCTTGCCAGCAGGTTCGCTATAAAAGGAAACTTTTTTCTTTTTCACGTAAAAAATGGACCGTTATAAGCGAAAGTTCGTTATATGCGGGTTCGGTATAACAGAAAAATTTTAGCATTATTGTAATGGAAATTTTGGCGGGACTTTTAATTTAGTTCCTTATAACCGCTAGATCGTTACAAGCGGGTTCGGTATAAGCGGTCTCTACTGTAACTACTGAAAAGAAACAAGAGCAAACATGCAACAGTTACAAAGCATACATACCCACACAAAATGTAGTTGTACTTGTTGGACCTATTCCAACAATTAAGAAATTAAGAGTGTAAAGAATAAAAAAAAATTAAAAGGCTTCAGAAGAAAATCAAACATTTGACTGACGAAAATGGATGAAGAAGAATATACAAACTAATTAAGGCAGTAGACCCCCACAAATCTAACTGTTGAGTAAAAAAGTTGTTAAGAGTACATTAGAAAAAAAAAATCTGGTGTGATACACACACACAACTTCCTTTTACAGTGATCTGTTGAAAAGTCAATTTCAAATTTTTGGGGTGAATCCAATACTTCCTTTATTGTAAAAGGAAGTAACAAGAATCCTTGAACTACAAAAATCACAAGCAGCAGCAGATTACTAACACGGGTTTCAGACATTAAGGGCCGGTTGCAGAAAGCTACGTTAAGTCTGGTGTTAGCTAACGCGACGTCAAAGTGAACAAAAACGAATCAAATCTGAAATGTTTATGGTAACTAATACATTAGTAAACAAAATTTGATGCGATTTTGTTCACTTTGACGCGACGTTAGCTAACACCAGACTTAACATTGCTTTCTGCAACCGGCCCTAAGTGTGACTATTGATTTATTATTCACAATCAATCAAAAATTGGTGAAGTAGTAAGAACACAGTACGTATAACTTATTGATAGACTTTAGCCATATGGTTACTATAATTGTGAATTTAAAAAATGGAAAAATTTATATTCCTTCTAAATCACTGCGACGCACTCAACTGCCACTAAAAGACAGGAATAATTATTAAAAGTGCAAATGAAGAAATATAAGAATTTACAATTTAAGGTAGTATCCAACAAGATAACATTTATTAAATCGCAACACATTTAAAAAAAAAGCGAATGCAATGAGAAGCAGAATAGACGATTAAAAGAAAAACAGAGTAAAAGCAGGCCAAAAATGAGGGAGCAAAATTGTAAAGAATTTAAAAACTACAAAAGGTGAGTTAGACATAGAAGGTTGGATAAGCAAGGAAGAATGTACCTATTGTACTAATAGGAAAATCATACAAGACTCAAATGAGAAAAATTATAGAAGGGGCAGAGGGAGTAGTCTGCACCAATAAATAAATTATTAATAGTTATTTAACAAACAAGTGTGTTAATGAGCGCGATTAATAACCTCGATATTTTAACGTGTGAGCTAATTAACCGCCGATTAACACACGAGTTAGTTACAAAATTTTTTTGTTGATCATATCTTATTAAATTTGAAACAATTTTATTTTATTGCATGACAAAAATTTGACATTCATGGTAGCTTTGATTTCCTATACTAATAGTATATTATGTTATTAGGAGCAAAAGTTATATTTTATGTGGCGAGGCTGGACGGGTTATCTGCCGAGCTTGCGAGGCAGATAAGTACAGCCGAGCCACATAATATTATCCAGATAATATTATCTGCCGCTTGGCAATAAAGTGACAGTTTAGTATCATCAATCCAGCAGTATAATGCCATATTTTATTGCAGTTTGAAGAAAAAATTGTTTATTAATAGAAAATCATCCATTAATACCTAAGAGTCACTAATAAATGATTTTCGAAAATAAAAAAATCATGCATTAATACGGGCAATTAATGAACGATTTTGTATGCATTAACGGAACCCATAAATAAGCGATCAACCGAAAAATAAATTTTAAGATCAAATAAAGCTTTAATGCTATTAATTTATTCTGTTATGTACTGTACACTCTTGAGATCATGTTACTAAATTTGAAATAAGTCTTAGTACTGAAAATACTTTAAACTGGAGCATTTAATTGACAGTTAATTTATAGAAACCATTACATCAACATTTATGAATGCTTGCTGTTCTACATGAATCAAATCTATTCTACATCAAAACAAAACAAGTCCATTGGAAATAAAGTTGCAAACTTGGGTGACCTTAATTTTGCATAAACAATAAACTTAAATAATGACAACTACATTTCTTAAAACCATGAAATCAATTTCCTTGTAGAGTATAATTTGAATTCCTTTTGAACAAATTCAAGAACAACAATGACTCTTAGTAAGTAATTACAAAAGAAGGTTACATAGGTGTAAATATTCTACCTTATAGGATATCCCTTGAATATAAATAAAACGTAATGAAAAAAAAATTGTACAACCTTACAATCAAAGCCCATTTCACACTCAACATCATGTTCGAATCATCACATCAAAATGTGTAAATATGATGGTAAAACCAACCTTATTGCATAAAAGGACGATATCTTTCCTTCCTCCATCAACAAAACTAACGCAGTCAAATAGTTTGACAATGACTAGATCACACAGTGCTTTCTTGTCATGGATGGGCTCACTCACAACTGGGGTAAGTGGAACTGTAAATTTGCCTCTTTGATCCCCTTCCAAGAACACTTGAAAGCACAGTCGAACTTCATTCAAGTCTATCGTTGTAGGCTGGTTCCTATGTGAAAATCCAGCTGCAACAAAGCAGCAATTATCTAAGGGAACATTTCATATAAAGCCGACTTACTTCTAAAAGGGTCTACCCCGATTTCCTCCCTCACTTTTAAGGCGGCCTCGATATCCTTTATCCTGACACATCGGATGCCCAAATTGGGAAATGTTACGGACATGGTTTCAGGAGAAACTTCTAAAGTGCACACTCCCTTTTTGCATCCTTCTCTTCCCACTAAATTGTGGGGGTGAGGCCTAAAAATTAGTAGTTACTAGAGTTTACTCTTAATCAGTGCCACCTTTTTTTACCTGTAGGGTAAGTCTTTTGTGACACAGGACACGACCACGACGGCTCTGCCCTGGTAACCAATGATCTGTATTGCAGGGAAGGTTTTATTTTTGGGAGTGCTGGACACTCCAGGGATGGATCCAGCGAAACGGCCTTCGCTTTCATATCGAAACCGAAATTCTTTATATGCTGGCTGTTCAATTATTTTCACTTTTGGCTTAGTTGATTGCGTTGGTGCTATGGTTGGTAAGCCATGGTTTAGTGGGATTTCGCTACCTTTGTTGAACATAGTGGACTGCTTGAAGTCCGGGTCCGTCTCGATGACCTCAACTGTGGAAAAGAAATCACTCCTATACTCTTGTTTTCAGTTACACTCAAATGGCTTTAAAGCTAGCTTACAAGAAATTGATACTTCTTTAAAATATTTAGATTTCAAAAGTGGTCATTATTTTTATCAATTTTCTCAAACCACTCATATAGTACGCAATTTAAACTGCACTTTACATATCAACAGCAATTACAACATGGAATTTATTGTAAAGTAGCAGTAGTCTAGATAGGTATTTAAAAATTCAATATCTTAAGGGATTCAAAAACAAAATGTAAGTAGTACTAGTAAACTAAGTATACAGTATGTCTCCGGACTGAGTTTACAAGAGGGAAAACTTTTTTAAAATTTTTCGTAGAAGTCATTTTTTATAAAATGTTTTTGCTTTTAAAAATTACAGTTCCATGGAGGAATTTAAAATTTGATATACAGGGTGTATATGAAAATAGCTATAGAGATTTTAGACTTTAGAAGAAAATGTTATAAGAAAAAGTTGTTTGTAATGAAAGAATAGGTCTAAATACGAAATTTCAACTTCATACCAGCTTTTTTTTAGTTTTAAGCAACGAAAAAATCATAATACGGTCAGATATTAATAAAACAATAAAACCTGCGGAGATATGGATAAATGTCAGCGTTTTAATTACAGAATTTTTCAGTTTGTTTATTAAAAACTTAACTTTGTTTCTTTTTGTTCTTTTTTTAATTTTAAGACCACCTGTACTGATACCATATAGTTTTAATTACAGAATAAAAAAAGTCTTCCATAAACTCAATCCAAAAAACTAAAATTAAATGATTATTTAAATGACACTCCAGCAACATTCAGGCTACCCATAGCTCCACAGATTTGATTGTTTTGGTAATATTTGACGGTATGGTAATCATTTTTGCATTGCTTAAAACTTAAAAAATACAACTTGCTCGTATGAAGCTGAAAGTCTGTATTTAGATTTATTCTTTCCTTATAAACAACATTTTATTACAATATTTTCCTCTAAAGTAAAAATTAAAGATACTTCTTTTGTTAGCTATTTTCTCTGTGATACTGTGATTTTTATAAGGAAAACTTTTATAAAAAATGACTTCTGAGAAAAATAGAAAATAAAAAAGTTGTTCCTCGTGCAAACTCATCCGGGGACATACTGTATATTGCTGTTGCTTAGTCAAATTGTAAAATTATGTAAATGTTCTTATCAATGAGTGAATACCACATGCTTATGAAAATGGCAGTGATGACAGCAATGAGTTAATGCTAGTTGTGTTAATAATCAAATCACTTCTATTTGTTTGTAAACTAATTTAATTCTTTATCTATTACACTTTTCAAAGATAACATTGCCAAAAAAATTAGGTATATAAAATGTACAAAATGTGGCCAAATAAACCAGAACTATCCTGGTAATGATCTACAAATTCTACTATAGTCTGTTTTTTTGCTTTATGATTCAGAGCAGGCTTTGCATGTGCATTTTTGTAACAGTGTAGATAGTTGGTTATAAAGAAAAAAACACTAGTTATGTCAAAAACTATTACAACTGTCAATGTGTTAACTTATGAGCAATATAATACTTAATAAGAGCTAAAGTTACTGAACCATTGACATTAAATAAGGTATTGCTTTATTTTAAGTACGTTTATTTAAACATGATTATTATCTAACTGTACAGAAACGTCATAACATTTCTAGACATCGATCTTATATGTACTGATGTAAAAATATAATATTAACAATTTGCTGCTGATTTTTGTTGCAGTTCTGTGTTGTAGAAGTTATTACTTATGCTAAACATATAACAAGCATTTCAAAATAAAGAGATACCGTAATGCCTAATTTTTAAGGTTTTTAATTTTTTTTGCAATACCGTTTCGCATGTGAAACAAACATATATATAATTTTAAGGATTATTTTATCTATTCCGACATTTTAAACTATATTAAATGTGTTTAAATACTTTTTTAATTTTCGAAAATTTGGCAAAGGTCCCCTTATTTTGGTGTTACTTTGCCAACGTGAATAACTCCTATGCTAATGGTTTCTTTTATCACGTCCTTGATTTCATTTACTTTTATAGCTTTTATTGGTAGTGACATTTGATAGGGATGTTCTAGTACCGAGATGATGCTCTCTTCTTGCGTTTGTGTTATTTCAGAAGGAAAAGGTCGGAAGACTTCAGCCAGATGTTCAGCAAACACCTGAGCTTTCTGTTTGTCGGTTCTAGCCCATGTGCCATTACTCGTCATTATGGGTGGAATATGTTCGCGACTCTTCTTGATTTTTGCTGTGGCCTTCCACAGCGAATAATCAGTGGCCTCTGTGGGTGTTAGACCTTCGAGATAGTTGTGGATGGCTTTGTTCTTCTCATCAGAGAGTAGCTTCTTGAGATCTTTAATACCATGATTAAATTTGGCTTTGTCTTGAGGAGCTTTAGTAATCATCCAGATTTTCCTTAATTTCCGTTTTTCCAACAGGGCTTCTCTAACTTCATTTGAGCAGTCGCGCATGTTATGTATAGCATTTGGCTGGGGGGTTGCTTCCCAGGCTGCATGTTGAATAGCCATGGTAAGGTGCAAACCTTAGTAGTGCAACATAAGAATGCAACAGAGTTATTAGCAAATAGTTTACCTTTATATTACGTCGATTTGAGTAATAAACAATTCCTTTTCACAACAAAACTTAGTTATTATACTATCGAACTACAACTTGCCGCAATTTTATAGATTCAGTACTGCAAACTTAGAAGCTACATTTTTGTTTATAAAATTTCCCACCAATGGCAAAGTAACGCGCTTTGGCAAAGAAACCCCATTCTACGGTAATACAAAATACTCTGGTAGAACCGTTTTCAGAGATATAATGTACTATAATTTAGATGGATGCACTTCAGGATAATCATTCAGAATCTGATCCAGAAGAAGAATACAACTCGTCTTCCGATTCTGTATCAGATTCTCCCAACCTAATAATAACAGGAGGTATATCATCCACACCAATTTTGCCCATGTCCTTCGCCCAGTCGTTTTGTATTAGTAGTTCACAGTGCTCAATGTTTTTTTCCCATATGTTTGCTGTACACAATGATAGAGATTTAAGCCATAAATTAGCAACCCTGTCTTTTGACGGAGGCTGAGAATTTATGTGCTTATTATAATAGTTCTTACATAAACTCCATGCCAATTCAATTGGATTGTATTGACAGTGGTATGGAGGTAATCTAAGAACTTCATGTCCATGTCGTTTTAAAATATTGTCAATTAAGTATTGCTTTTTGTCATTACGTAAAGGTAAAATTAAATTCCATAATTGTCGCTTTGTTAATTTTTCGTCAAATTGTACGTCACGTTTAGTTAACCATTCCTGCATTTGTCGTTTATTGGACGAGAAATTGGGTGGTTTATCGATAAGAACCGAATGATATGGTGCATTATCCATAATTACCACACATTTTTCATTCAACTTGGACAAAGCAGGGATTAATTGTTTTTCAACCCACTGCTTAAAAATGTCACCATTCATACACTTATGATAGTCCCTGTCATTATTGTCAGAGTCCAACAGTAAGTCACATCCTGGTAAAAATCCTGATGTGCATCCTGCATGCAAAATAGTATATCTTTTTCCTTCCACCTTCACTTTAGATGGATTACTTTTAATGTCTGTATCGTGGGTCCACCTACGCACACTGGTTCCATTGCGAAATATCCAAGTTTCATCCAAAAACACAAACATACACTTTTCACTAGAATTTTGAAATTGTAAATATTTTCTTAAAAAAGCAATCCTCGCCGAAATGACATGACTCTTCTCACACAACAATTTTCTTCCATTCACAATTTTGTATTTATATCCCATATTTTTTAATGTGCAGTATAATTTTGAACGACTCCCAGTAAAATTTAGTTCCCCCCTTGCATAGCGTAATAAATTATCCAAAGTAAAAAATTCATTTTTTTCGTTAAAATCCCAAATTTTCTTCTTAATGTCTTCCCTGAAACTATATTCCTCCCAAGTTGGAAATTCCTTTTCTTTATTCATAATGTTATTCCGTTCTTGCTGGAGTTGTGGTTTTGCTTTATTTATAATATTAAATACAGTTGCATTCGAAATCTAGCATTATAAGAAAGTGTTAGAAATTTTATATCGGTTTAATTCTTAATACTTACATCAAAGATTTGACCAACTCTTCCAATGATGGCTGTTTTACTCAAGTTGCCATTAATATCCTTTATATTCGTAAAACAACGTTTTATAGCCTCTTTGGTTTTATTATTAATAGTGCTTTTTCGTGGCATTTTAATCAGTTTTACCGAAGTGTCAACTTGACAATCCCATCAACCTTCATTTTGACGTTAGGTATATTTTATAACTAAACTGTTGTACACTGTTAAAATAATATAAATGCAAAGCCTGCTCTGAATCATAAAGCAAAAAAATAGACTATAGTAGCTTGAGGCTACAGTAGTCCAGTCAAGTTGTCGAAAATACCTCGTTTTTTGACAAAAATACTACCTGAAAAGTGAAAATGTGTTTTTATAGAAAAAAATCCGTAGAATTTAATGAACTACAAAGTAACCGCTGAATAAGTGGAGAAGTGATTCAAAATGGCGGTCAAAGTAATGAAAAAACGGTTTTTTGCATACAGAAATGCACAAAATCAATTTAAAAATTTAAAAAAAATATACGCTTATGTAGCGTTCTGTGAAAACGTATTTTTTTTCGAAAAAATTGATTTATGCAAAAAATAGTCAACATTTTTGCAAATTTTAAAAACGTGCGTTTTCTGCTCACTGAGTACTACGTTTTCTGAAAATTTCAACGATATATATATTTTTTGTTTAAAGTTACGAACAATTGAAGAATCGCCCATTTTTAGCGATTTTTTGGCGATAACTTTTTTTCTAATTAATCCATTTTCACCATCGAAAGCTGGTTTTATTTGTTTTTTTAAGCTACCTACATAAGTGCATATTTTTTTAAAAATTTTAAAATGATTTTATGCATTTTTGTATGCAAAAAATAATTTTTTCATTACTTTGACAGCAATTTTGAATCACTTCTCCACTGATTCAGCTGTTACTTTGTAGTTCATTGAATTCTACAGATTTTTTGCTATAAATATTACATTTTCACGTAGTATTTTTGTTAAGTAAATATCTAATTTGACTGGACTACAGCTACGAGAATAGGTAGGTAGTTCTTAAAAGTGAAGTTCCACAAAGTGACCATAGGTATTAGCTGCATATTTTGGAAGCAAAAACATCTTGATTAGTTTAAGACATTTTTATTGCAAAAAAGTTTAATTACTTTTCGGCTGAAAAAGTAGAAATGATCTTGTCCAGCATGTTTTCTTTTTTGTTTGCATGCATTATTAGGAACATGAGTAATCTGGTTAATAGAAGCAAAAATGGTTAAGCACCTCAACATAATAATTAAGATCTGCGTGTACTTACTGACATCACTAATATTAATGTTGTTGTTTCTTTCTCGCATAACAGCTACAGCTGCAGTTTCCGGTGATCCTTAAGTTAAAAGAGATTACATTAGCGGGTGCTACACAACAACTGGCTTTGTACAGACAGTGAATTTGGCCGTTTTGAATTTAAAAATTTTTTGAGCAGACAAATTAGCTGTCTAAAGTATTATACATAATATACAATGTGTCCCACTTAAGAGTGTAACACCCTTATATCTGTTTAAGTTTTGATTCGATTTAAACCAAATTTTCCTCAAAGACAAAACGTATTTTGGTTTACTTGTGACCAAAAAACCATTCACTCGTTCCAAATGCAAAGCGACCTGCAAGATCAAAAGGAATGAAAATTTTTTAAAAATTTTATTGGCAAGTTGTTTCAGAATTGCCCAAAAAGCTTAAATCAAAGTTTGATCAAAATTAAAAGATCCAAATTTTGTTTTCCTTAATTTTTTCATAAACAATCAAACTATTTAATAAGTCATTTTAAATTTAATTTTAATTTTTAGGAACAACCTTCATAAATTAGAAATATATATATCGCAAAAAAATTAACTATTTTCTATACCCATTCAAATATTTTCGAACATTGAAGTTTTTTTTTTCAAAAATCTTTTGTAATTTTGATCAAACATTGGATTTAAGCTTCTTGGGCAATTTTGAACTTTAACTAGCAAAATTTTACAATAGAAAGTGTCTCACATGATTTTTTAATTCTTTTAATTTATTTTAGTAACGCAGGCAGCTGTGCATTTGAAGGGGGCAAACAGTTTTTTGGCCACAAGTAGAACATAATGTGTTCTATATTTGTGCACGATTTGAGCACGACTGGATAAGAACTAAAAGAGGTATAGGGGTGTTACACTCTTAAGTGGGACACACTGTTTGTATAAATATAGTTGCCTTCGAAACATTTGAGAACAATCAGTGAAAGACAGTTTAACTAGATGTTTTAAGAAAAGCGAATTACTTAAAACCGAACTAATTTATATTATTTTGAGTCAAACTTAATTTTTCCTCAAATATTTTGATGACGACTATATATTATAATTATTTAAGTAATCAAATTAGTTATGCAATTAAACCACGTAAATCAAATAATTACAAGTGTTAATAGTAATTTACACTAAAAACGCTGCGTGTTTAGTTTTTCAAATACAGCAGGCAATGGAAGGGAAAATTTGTGTATAGTTTTCTGGTTTGGGTTCATTTTTTGGTGGTCCTACAAAATTTGAAATTAAGCTATCCGAAGTTCCCATTAGTTATTAAATTAGTGGTTACAACGCATTAATGATAGTAAAAAGCGAGGATTCATGTGGAAATGCAACGTTTGAAGACTCTGAAATGAGTTTAAAAAAGGCTCAAATAGCAAACAAACAGTTCTACCAAATGCCTCAACGACAAATTTAGAACAGAAGAGTGCACCCTAGTTGGCAATGCACGAGTATTTCTCCAAAAACTATCGTATTCTTGTCCAAACTATCGTACAACAATAAAACTACATCTGGGTCCACGAGAGAAGGCGAGCGGCCAGCGCATGCCAATCGACAGCGAGTAGACACGAATCCGTAAAACATCAAATGCAGTGGCGTAGTGTTTCTGCCATTTCTTATCAATTGGTAGATACCAATACATTTATTCACATGTTTTGATGTTTAGTAACTTCAAATAAAATTACTCACTGATATATATCCTAAGTTGTTGAAGATTTAACGCTTTATAATTAGATACTTATTAGAAAGTATCGCAAACATATTAAGTACAATGAGAAAAATTAAGGAGTCATTAAAATTGGTACAAACAAGCGCTTTTAAATACCTTTTGCCCTTGCCGAACATTTTAGTTCTCCGTAAACTGCTTGACAATGGCTATTCCCGAAAAGTTTAGAATGTTTAAACGCGTGAAGTAGTGTAAAATGTGGTCCAGTACTTTTTATACAAGAAAGAAGAAGAAGAGATTCTTAAGAGTGTTAAAGAAAAAACTTGTAAAGCAACGTACAAATTCGTCAGAATGGAAAGGATTGTGAAAGAAGCCAGTGCATCATCGGAAGAAAGTAATGGTATTCCATACTGTTTGTTAACATTTAAATCTGGGACAAAAATTGGAGATTACCAAGACGATATGAACAGTATCAAGTACGAGAGATGGGAAAAAGAACGCCTTCTTCCAAATTTACCGAAGAACTTCATAGTTGTTATAGACAATGCCCCGTATCATAGTGTTCGATTAAACCCTGCACCCACATCCACTAGTTGAGAAAGTGAAATAATTGATTAGTTACATCAAAAAGACATAACATTTTTGCCAAAGTTATATAAAACTCAACTGTATAGAATCATCAAAGAACATAAAAATCATTACATAACTTATAAATGTGACACTCTACTACAAAATCCTTATCATCCGGAATTAAATCCGATTGAATCGATTTGGGCAAAGATAAAAAACGAAGTAGCAGGGAAAACATTACGTTTAAATTTAATGATCTGGTACAATTGGCCGAACAGGCATTTACAAATACATGCCAAGATGACTGGAAAAGCCGATGTTAGAAAGTGATTGCCATTGAAGACGAATTTCTTCAGAATGACAAGGACATACATACTGAAGAGTTAATCATAATTGTGGGAGAAGACCAGTGATTACCAAGTTAGTGACTTAAGTAACGGTTATAATGAAAGTGACACAAATACTTAGTTTTATTACAAAATTATGCATACATGCTACACCAGTGAACTGCAAGCATTCAAACTGCATAAACACGTCTTCTGCACACTGGCACGCTCGCCTTCCCTCGTGGATACAGCTATTCAGCAGCAATTATTAACTTTGTAATGTATATTCAGAAGTAATACAATAAGTACTTCGATATTATCGGGTTATATGTCGATAACTTGTTGCACAATAATAAAAGAGTGTCAGTTTGACAGGTTAAATAATCCGACCGCGTCAGCGGCAGGATTATTCTGTCAAACTGACACGATTTGTTATTGTGCAGGAAGTTTGAGACGTATAACCTGTTCGAAGTACGCATTGTATTCGATTTGATTATTTTTTGAGTAAATTTTAATATTAAGAACAAATAAATATTTTATTGGCAGTTCGATTTGTTTGTATTAACCTAACTGAAAGTCATCTCCATGAAAACAACACCAAGTTGACAAAAGTTATGTATTGCGTTGCCTAGTGAAGTTACTGTAGTATAATCGATTTTGTATAATCGAAATTATACAAGATAACTTAACTAAATCCGGCCTTCCGATTGGTTGAATCTCTACGAAAAAAATAATCGAATAATATAGGGTTTACCTATTTTGGTTAATTGAAACACATGACGTATGACAGAAGATCCCTAACGGCGATGACACTATGTCGTGTGTGGGATGATGGGATGAGGAGGAATTAACTAGGTAGGAAGGGAATAAAACAAAAAGGTTAGTTCACATTTAAATTATACAATCCTCCAACGTCTTTTTAATCGATGTCAAAAATATCGTACATTTTAAGAGTATAGTACATTGCACCAGAGTTGCCAACCACAGAATGAAAAACTATAGCACCAACCGCTCACAACTATGGTATTCATATCAAACCGTTGTACAACAGCAAAATTACAGCAGTAGTTATTAGCTTTGGAATTATACCGAGTGCTTCTCTTAAGGTGTGAACATAGAGAAATAGTACGAGAAATCGTAGATATGCAGATTTCTGCTTGCCGCTTGAATTGATAGGATTGACAGTGTTATCAATCGAAAGACAAAAAAATTGTGCTTAATTTGATACTAATTTACTTGAATTTGTTGCTTGTTTAAGACAGAAATAACTTAAAAACTGTAATAAATATTTGCATTTTATTCACAAAAAACCGACCAAAATAAATGTTATTTTCTGTCAGTTATCAATTCACGTACTTATTTAACTAATTACTATGAATGATAATGTTGACTATTCCCCTCAGATAATATAAACCAATCCCATCAATGAATTTTCAAAATTTGAACCAATCAGAGTCGAATATAGCCAATATTTATACTCGGGTATTTGCACAAGTGCAATATTGAGTAGTTGCGGAAAGAAGAGCAAACCAGCTAGGTACACAAGAAATTTCAGAAAGAAAACTGAAAACTCTTTAAAAATGAATAGTGTGGTATACAAAAGATGACATTTCCTCGAGGAATAGTCTTGCAATATTCCCCGCGTGCATTTTGTATAATTCGAGTATTTCTCGAGAACGCGAATATACAGAATGCACTAGGGATATAATTACTGAATATTCTAATGAAGAGAAGGTATTTATTATCACAACCTTTTACAGTGGTGTCGATTTCCGCACAATTTGTGCTTTATACTCGGTTAAATTTAATAATCGACCTATTCCATTACTATTCATAGTAATTAGTTAAATACGTGAATTAATAACTGACAGAAAATAACATTTATTTTGGCATAAACAAACTTGATCATGGCTGGTCTGTTTTTTTGTGAATAAAATGCAAAATATTTATTACAGTTTTTAAACTATTTCTGTCTTAAACAAGCAACAAATTCCTGTAAAGTAGTATCAAATTAAGCGCAATTTTTTTGTCTTTCGATTGATACTATTATCAATCCTATCAATTTAATCGGTAAGCAGGAATCTGCATATATACGATTTCTCTATGTTTGCACCTTAAGTAAAACACTCGGTATATTCAAATAATATGTTTACCTATTTTCGTTAATTGAAACGCATAACATAATGCTACATATCACGGAAAACATCTAATGTCAAAGACGCTGTGTGGTGTTACAGGAAAGTTTGTATAAACTCCCTCCCAAAAATAAGCTGGGTAGGGTCTGAAGACATATTTTATTACACAGGTCCTAAAAAGAGCCTGGTTTCTACATTGAACTATTGTTTCTATGAATAAATTTAGTTCATATACAAATTTGAAGATCGTCTTACATCTCTTTAGTTATTGTCGAAACTATCGTACATTTTAAGGGTATAGTACACTAGAGGTATCGCACATAGTACTGAGGTTCGAATTATCGTACACCCCCATAACTATCGTACGGGTTGGCAACACTGCATTGTACTCTGGTCCAATTACTGTAAACCCACATAACTATTGCAGTTATAGGTTGCAGGCTTGCAGGCAACACTGGTTCCCATTGTTCATACCCCCTGCTGTTACTGTCACTGGTTGATTGCAAAGTGGGTTGTATAAATTTACTTGGGACTTCACCCAATTCAATGTGCCCTTGTAAATTTCCTTATTCTTAAAAATGTGTAGTTAGCAAACAAAGAAAAATCCCCGTAGCGTTATCAGCTCTTCGTATTAAGACCGACCCATCATCTCATAAAAAAAAAACCCTGAATTTCAAGACGCGCCTAAAAAATGATCATGGTTAGCAGGATTTTAAAAAAACCTGTGCAGTTATTGTTAATATTGCTACCACAAACCACAAGAGAGCACAACATCAACGTTTCAGTGTTGCCAAACGTAAGGATTTAAAGGGGACGTAGTGGAGGATTTACAATGAAGGTTATAATGTAGGAATTTTTTCAACTTGCAAGAATAAAACATAAAAAAAGGAGAAAAATATTTTTGCCAGAATTCTGAAACAATTCGAAATGTTTATACTGCTACTTTAATAATACAAAATCTTTGAAACTGAACACCCAATAATAAAATGTGTTTAGAATTTATATTATGTTCAAGTATATTTTACTTCCAAGCGAATTTGTTTTTTAAGGTTGATGTAGGTATAATATTATGTTCAGGTTTATTGTCTTCTTTCTATATTTTTATACTTTTAAAATAAAACTTTGAGTTGCAGCCCATACTCCTGGAATAGTCGCACTTGCTGTCGTTGAATTTGCGGTCATGGTAATTATTGTTGCATATGTGGCTGGGGAAAAACATTTTTAGAACATTCCAAAATCTACTCCTATAGGAGTCTCAGCTGCGGTCAACTGTTTTTTTAATTATTGCTAAAACTTCCCTTCACCCTTTTTCCAGGCTGGACTGACAATCTTAATCTATCTATACCATAAAATCGGTGGTCTCTTTCTTTGTATGTTTGTTCGCTATCTCCTCCGAAGATACTGGACCGATTAAATTGTATGATAGCTTAAAATTTTGCAAATTTTTAGACTTGGATTGTAGGCCGGTTTTTATTTTCAAATTAATATTATTCAACAATGTGTGGTAGCACTCTAAAGTAAAATATTTCCAAATAATTATGTATAAAACAATCTAGATGTATAGAAAGCATATCGTATTTGTATGGACTCATCACATAATTACTTACATTTTAAAAAGCACGTGTGTATTTTTCACTTAAAATTACACGAGAGCTTTTTTTTGTCGAAATAAACTTTACATTTTAATGAGAATTTCGTTGCTTGGCAATTTGACAAAAAAAGACTGTTTTTGAAAAAATTACGAGTCCAAAGGACGAGTAATTTTTTCTGGCAGTTTTTTGAGTTGAATTGCCTAAAGGCAAGAAAACTTGAGTGTAATTCGGTACGACAATTTAATGAATACATATTTAATTTACATATTAGATAATTTAGAAGTCACTAAATTAACAAACAATGCGAAAATTATTTTATTATACTCTGCTAGGTTTACAAGAATTT
>CALNHX010010470.1:0-39935 GCA_940337035.1 Agriotes lineatus
CACGACGCGGATCGGCGTCGCTCGAGTAATATCGTAATGAGCGGATTCGAGTCATGAGCACATCGTAAACATTCCCTACAACGCTGATCCGCCCCGGATCCACGGCATGAGCAATCAACGTGTGAAGCTGCAATTCTAGTATATTACATACCGAGGCGAAAAGGATTCCATTCCTGTCGAGAGAACTATAGTTTACCGAGAGGCAATAGCCTTGAGGTGAACTAGTTCTCGAGATACAGGAATGAAATTTTTGCCGAGCTTTGTATACTATTTTATTCGCAATCATTTAATTTTAAAAATAACTACAGTTGAATTCTGAATAATAAATATCCTGATCTAGCAAATATTTTTGTTACCATTAAAGCAAGTGGAGAGGTAGGGAGCATGAGAGTTATGCAACCCACTCTTCAGGTATGTAATATTTTTCGGGGTATGTAATAATTTACTGGTTAGTTTCAGTAATCATCTACTTCCCAGCTGTTGTCATGTCATGAAATTGATCCATTACAATATGATTGTGAATAAAATATTATACCTATCTAGGGTATGCAAGCAGCTATTAAAAATCGGTGGCTAACTTGGCGTCATACTATCATATAAAATATATTCGTTAGCCTGTAACTTATCGTGACGTCACGCTTCGGTTTTTTTAAGAGTAATGTAATACGGGTCTAGGTCTCGTAGCTTACTTGTACAGATTTGTAATCATCTGGTGTATTTAACATAGCAGTATTAGATTTTATGTTGTTTGATTTATTGCAAAGCAAAATCCAGTGTGCCTTTTCAGCAACGTAATATAGTTTCTTTCAAGAAAATTTAAGCATTTTAATGTTAGTTTTATTGCTTCATAAAATAGAAGCAGAAAAGTTCAACTGTCAGCTTCTAGAATGTCCAATTCCCGAAGACTTGAGCAAGGTTTTTCAATGGTGCAATATTCACACTATATCACCGACCGATGAAGAATTTTCTACATATCACCTGATCTCTCTTTTGCAAGCAAACGCCTATTCTTTCAGTTTAATACCCGCCCATTGTAGACCTGCTGCAGGTAGTAAACGGGTTTTAAACTGTAACGAGAGATCTGCAGAAGAATACCTTCAGCAAAAACTGTATTGACAACGCTGCACTTTGCTTTACGGAACTTTACTTGTTTTGTCTGCAAAAGAATTAACTCGTTCAAAATATGGTGTTGGGGTTGCATGATCAGGATTCAGGATAAAAAATAGAAGCTCGACTACCCACAGTAAGAAAGCCACACATATTGCAATTCCTTGGTCACATAGTCAACCTACAAGATAATAAAATGAAAAAATAACAGATAAAATATAGGTAGAAGGTACCCGAAACATAAGCAGATCCCCCAAGCGCTGGGTTGGTCAAGTCAAAGACGTCGCTGGGAAAATGTTGAAAAATAACGTAAGTGAAGCAGCTAAAAGTAATTTATCCGTAACATAAACTAACCTTTAGTATTTGTTAAATAATAATAATAACAGTATAAAGTTTTCACAAGCCATTTATGGCATAGCTGTGCGATTTTCTTCCCCTCTTTGCGGTCTTTGGCTTTGCCTCTCCAGTTTCTTGCCCCCTTTTCTCTCAGCTCTCCTTCTACCGCCTCCAACCATCTATTTCTCGCCGTCCTCTTCTTCTTGTCCCACCCACATTGATTTTGAGCACTACTTTCGGTATTCTTGTGTTGTCCATCCTCTCGACATGACCCAGCCATCTTACTTGTTGGGCGATCATGAATGGTGTTATCTCTTTTTCTCCATATAACTGTCTTAGCTCGTCATTTCTTCTCTTTCCCCATCTTTCTGCTACTCTCTTTCCTCCATAGATTCTTCTTAGGATTATCCGTTCCCACACTTTTAGCTTTTCCTTGTCTACCTTGTTTATCACCCACTTTTCACGCCCGTAAGTTACAGTAGGTCTCAATACCGTTTTTTACACCCTCATTTTCGTGTTATTCACTTAAAGCACTTGCAAATCTGTCCCACTTTACTAGCCTTTTCAATTTCCTTACTGTTGTTTCAGTTCTTTGTGATTACAACGCCCAGGTAGGTATAACACTGAACTCTGTCTACTTCCATTATCCAGTTGTTATCCAGTGTCCTGCTTTAGTTCCCATTATCATAAATTTTGTTTTCCTTTCGTAAATTATTAAACCAGTTTTCTTCGCTGCTCTTTCCAGATTTTTTGTTATTTCCTTTAGCTTCTTTGGGGTTCTTTTTAACAATGTCGTCTGCATAAGCTAGACACTGGTGACTCTTGTTCGTTATTTTCCCTGTTTTATTTATCCCACCTTCTCTTATTACTTTCCCTAGTATTAGACTAATAAGTGTCGTGGACAGCGGATCCCCTTGTCTTGGGCCTTTCTTGATGTTGAACGGTACTGACAGCATCTCATTCCCTTTTACTATATCGTAGGACCCAGTTAACGTTATGTTTACTAACTGGATTATCCCTCTTGGTATCCCTAATTCTTCCATCGCCTGGATTCGTGGATTCATTGAGGTCTTCTTATTGAATCGTAAGCTTCTTTAAACTCAAATAAACTAGCAAGGATTTCCGTGTTGTATTCATAGCAAGGTTTGAATTTCTTTCAATTTGACTATTTGGTCGATCACTGACCGGTTCTTTTCTGAAACCGCCCTGATACTGTCCGGTTACCTTCTCTGCGAAATCCTGAAGTTTATTTCTCACAACTGTGGCTAGTATTTTGCAGACTGTATCCAATACGAGATATCCCTATGATGTTCACATCGGGCCTTTTCGTTCTTTTTGTAAAACGGACTTAAAACTGCTTTCTTCCACCGGTCGGGCACCTTTCTTTGTCTCCATATTTATTTAAATATACTTTATTTTTGGTCGGTCATCACCTTCACCTCACACTTTATAAATTCACCTGCGATCTCGTTTCCTTCTGGGCTGTTCCCATTTCTCATTTTTGTTATTATCACTTGTTGTCACCAGGGCACTTTTGTACTGAATTGTTAGTGCACTTATACCGTGAACACTAGCACTTATACAAGAGTCAATAATAGTCTTAAAACTTACAATAAATGAATATGTTTATTACAAGCAGCAGATAAACACATAAATGTAAACATACATGTACATACGGCTACAAGGTGAAATGAAGTAATGCGTGTATGGCACAGATGGCGTTAGCAGCCGAGCAGCGTGACTAACGCAGTGCCACACACGAGACAAAATATACAAGCACAGGTATAAGCACAATGGGTGTGTGACACAAGTGATGCAATCTGCGGAGCGGCGGAATCACGGTCACAGTACCACACACAAAATACAAGCAATGAAAAAAATATACGAGAGAAAAATATATACACACTAAGGCTAAAAGGCTTAAAGCTAACTTACTTGCTAACTACACTAAAGGTCCTACACTAAAGTCCACAACACTACCTAGTGCGTGATATGTCGAGTTCCGGCGACAGGGACGACGCGCTCCGGCGTCGAGGAACGGCGCTGGCCCGAATCGCCAGGTACCCGAACGTTGGTGGCGGCACGGGACGGCAGCTGGCTAGCTCGGCGTCTCCCGTGGTCGGACGTCGGTTACGGCGGCGATCGGAGGATTTGCTACTACTCAGGCCTCAATCTGTCTAATCCTGAGTACTAGCTGCCTTCTGAGCCTAGATTCCAAGAAGTGCCGATTGCAGAAAAGCGGCGAGTATTCATACAGTTTTGTCCAGGCGGCCGAAGCTTCTATTGGTGGCCTGATGAAACCGTTGTAATTGTAGGCTCCAACCCGAATTTTCGATTTCGACGGCTTCACCTGGTAACATTGTATTTGTTCTTTTGTCGGTCCTTGTAGTTTTTCTGTGCTATTTATCTCTTCTTCTTCAACTGTGCCTTCTCCTCTTTCTTCGATTTCTTCATTTAAGATTTCCTGAAGGTGCTCTTTCCATCTTTTTATTATCTCTGCCCTATCAGGTTACCGCTTTTTATCTTTGCAGAATAATTATCTTTGTTGGAATTCTTTACGTGTGTTTTTGATGCCTTGATAAAAGTTCTTTATTTCTTATCTTCTAACTCTTATAACTTAGTATTGGTTTAACTTTGTTAAAACACTCGTTAAACTTTTGTTTCAGGATTAAAATTTAAAAGACTGGTTACAACTCGCTTCAGTCTTTTGAAGCAATTCCTGAGGTCATTAGGCCAAGAATGTGCTGTAATAGCAACTTAGCAGTCTAGTCACCGATATCGCTTCACAACACTTTTGGCAGAATTACTTTACAGCGCGCGTGAAATAACTGCAACAATTTTTGCTAAATATTTATATGTGTACCTTTTGCTACTAAGTCATTGTATATTACCAGGTTAGCAGGTTTATTATTCATTTACTTTCGTTGACTATATATAAGCAATAGGTTTTAAGTAATGAAGCAGTATATTATTAAGCATTTTTCACTCAAGACCAAAGGGTATGTTTTCAAAGCCATAACTACTTGGTCTATAAAATTGGAAACCGGCGATGTCCTATTATCAACATTTACTACAAAAAGTCATTGATATTTGAAATTCAGATCAGTACAGTATTATAGGTCAAGATTGGACCTAGGTCCTAATTCTAAACTACAAAGAGAGTAATAACGTAATAACTACAAATTCTACAGTTTAACATTTTCTCGAAATGCAGTAGACATCTTTCATATAACGTTTTAATTGAAATATATTTGCAAAGTTTAGTTGTACAAACATTTTGCCTATCTTATAGCTAGCCACTTTTTCCGTATTGTGCGCTAGAGATACCTTCTGAAATTAATCTACTATCGCATGATACACTATAAGGCCTCCTACCTACTTTACGCCACTTTACGCTTACACACAATAGCTATTAATTAAGCATAATAGAATGAATGAATCCATAACACATTTACTTTCACTTTCACTCTATCTTAGTGCTAAAAGGGCAGACATATTTTTAACCACTTCAATATTAGTGATACTTGATGATTAATTTTCCTATTTAAAATAACTAAACTATGGTTGCTACCTTTGTCTCATTTCACTTACGCTGTACTCCTAATGGTTGGATCTTTTCCAAGACTACCCGAAGCGCTTGCCATTATCCTGCCTCCATCACAAACGAGACGACGTGTCCAGATCTCTCAACTCCTCTACCAAGAAGCGCATCTAGGTAGGCCTCTGTGTTGCGTTTCTAGCGGGCACTAGAATAAGAAGTATTCGGCAGTCCCCGAGCCTTCTCCGCAGTTGCAGGCGTCGTAATCGGCCTTCCCGGTCCGCATTAGATAGGTGCGGAAGCCTCCGTGGGTGTAGCTACTCTCATATTGTTTGGTCTTGAAGTGACGTCTGTATGTAACCTTGTCCGCCGTCACAGAGAGAGTTACGATTTTCGTTGATATTTTATAGTAAGTATACATGTGAATAAAAGATAAAAACTTGATTATTTATGTCTTCGCTTTATTAAGATGGTATGAAACATTCCATATGAAGAAGTCCAACAGACTAGGTATAACGTAAGATAGGAATAAAATTAATTACTATAGTTATTGCTATTAACAAAGATATTATGATTTACGTCTAATCTTAAACTGCAATTTTTTCACTCAAATCAAGACTCGATGATTATCTCTGAGCTTTAAGATCATTTCTAACAATAAAAGATTGTTATAATGATAAGGAACTGCCACAGTAAATTAAAGGTTAAATATTGTAATAGGATTAGAAACTTCCAATAAGTGTCGACTCGAGCCAGCTACATGTGATTAACACTAGCAACCTCACAAATTATTTGTATCGTCCTACGAACTCGTATTTTCAGCTTTAGGATTACAACTCATAATATTCATAAAAATCACTGATAATAAGCGTATTCCTTATTATATTGCCCCTGAAGATATCCATATTCGTTTTTGAGTAGTATATATTAGTGAACAATTATTGCCGTCTTTAACACCGTGCCCGAAGCTCAAGAGATAGAATTAAGTAGTTATTGCACGATTTGCTTCGTATAGCAAATATTTAAATTTCGTTATAGAAATCTTCTCAAAAATTGAAGACAGATTTCCACAGAGACTTGATTAAAACTAGTACAAGAAAGCGTGATCGCAATAAAGCCATTAAATGAATTTACAGTACGGGACGGGAGTATCGAAGTTTTGCAATTAAATTATTTCGGAAGGAATTAATATCGAAAGAGTATCAGCGCTTCTGCAGGAAAGATGCATTTATATTAAAACTGTGAGCCAGGGCTATTATATTTCGAAATTGCTTGATCTAGTTACTGACTTGAAAGTGCTACTTAATGAATCTAGCCTTCTTGTAGCAATCATTATTTTGAAGCATTTGACCAGCGCTACACTGCTCTTGCAACTTTCTATAGATTTTTTTACTATTCGTTAAGGGTGAAACTGGAAGAGTTACCTACGTGTTTAGTACAAAAATTGGCACTTGCTTTATTCCACAAAGTTGTGGTTTTTGACCCCCCTTTGCTCATAAGCTGGTTAGGTGGCTTGCCAGGCTCTATAAAAATTCATATACATTATTATTATAGTTTTGGGTTTAATTTTGGATCTGCGTTGCGCTATGTGATAGTTTAGGTACAAGATAATGATTTTTTCAACTTAGTATCATTCCAAAAGCCACACACTTGGTGCACTGTGCTAGACAACTGAGGATCAAGTATAGGAAATGTCCACCTACTGGTTGCAATAGTACCCGCGTTACAGACAGGACAGGAAAGCTTAAAAATCAAGGCACTTCCAATTTCCAACTGAAGGCGGGTTGCTACAGGGATCTTTGGCCCCTCTTCAACTAAGAACGGGAATGACAGAAGGGGCGAGAGAGAGAGAGAAGGGATGGTGGAGAATGAAAGAGAGGCAAGGAAAGATGGAGAAGTACTGCCTTGGCATTTGTCTCAGAAGAGGCACCCTGTTGCCTTAGGAAAGCACCTAAAACCCCAAATCACAGCAGATGCCCGCTGTAATAGAACCTGCGATCTCCCGACTACTAGGAAAGCATGTTAACCACTAACTCGCAGAACTCGGTGAATGGGGAAAGCTCACTCTAGAGTGTTCACGAGTTTTTCTAGATTATTATCGCCTTTTCTTGTAATGTGTATACGGTAACTAAAGAAGCGATTTATCAAGACCTCAGAAGCATACTACAAAAACTTCTACTACAAGAAAAAATAGTACTACTTGGCTATTTTAATGACAGAACAGGTAGACGTACTAATCTCTGGTCGGGTACTATAGAAAGACATGGAATCGGTAAGATAAACTCAAACGAAGAAATTCTGCTAATGTGATATACACAGCATGGTCTAACCCCAACAGCCGAAGCTTTACACTGGCGTTAACTCTTTCAAAATATAGTAAGAGTAATCTAAATGGCATTCAGGACACCAACACTAAAATTCACCTAGAATACTGATCTTGAAACTAAAGAATCGAAAGCGAAACAATTCGACACCCCGTCTCCGTCTTCATCGCTTAGAACATTCCGGGGTTTTAGATTCAGCACAAACTGGAAAGGACTTACAATAGAGAATATGAATAACTTTTAGAACATGAATCGGCATTGAGCACAGACAGCATAAGAAAACAAGAAGACTGGTTCAAGGGAACAGTCAACCACCGCTAAATCGTAGCAAAAGGCCATACAAGTTTGCCCCAGTAATCCCAACAATTGACAAAAGAAGAATAAGCATAACCTGCAATAAAAAATGAGTTTAAAAATATTAAAATCACATAATAGGCTCAGAAACCAAGTGTAATACAGTATCATTATAACCACAGACACTTTATCCATGCAGTAAAAACGTATTCGAACCCAGATACAATAACCCACATCCCAACAGAGACCCTTAAATCTTAAATCAGTAGAAGAAATAATATAAAGGTCTGCTAAATCAAAATTATCCAGTTGACCTCAGCGTAACAACACAATTCCGCAATCTAAAATTCACTAATAGTAATTTATTATACAAGACGATAAAGTTAAATTTTATCCACGAGTGAATCGTTTAACGTCGAGACGAAGTCGAGACGTTAATGATTCAAGAGTGGATAGAAATAACTTTATCGTCGTGTATAATACAATATTTTTTTCTATAGCAAGAACTTTAACAATTTCAAAAGAAAATAATGACAGTCAATCACATTTCAAAATGTCAGTAGCTAGATTGGGTTGCTACGATAATACGAAACTTTCATGTTTAATTTAAACAAAAGTTAGAAAATTAAATTACTTTATCTATCCTTGATGTTAAAGTGCTACTTTATCTACCCTTGCTGTTAAAGTAAAACTTGACCTTTTGTTTTGAGTTGATAAAAGCACACTTTAACATGTGCTATAGAAAAAAAATTATTTAATCCATTAACTGATCAAGAAATCACCCAAGCAACCATCATGTGAAAACCAATAAAGCAGTTGAATGCGTTGGCATACCGACTGAGATTTCAAAGGTAACTTACACCGCCATAATCCGTCACTTGAAATCCATCTGTGGCCCCATATGAGAGAATCAATGGGTACCGTAAGATTTCAGAGACTCACTTATGGTAAATGTATTTAAAGAGTAGGACGACTCGGCTATCTGTGGCAACTATAAAGATATTTTGCTGTTAGCAACTGCTAGTAAGATTCCTAAACAAGCTTTTTAAAATTTGTTACCTATCATAATTGAGACGATTCTCCCAGAATCCCAAACCGGTTATTACCTGACACAATAGTTTTCCTCCGTCAGCTACAGAACACCAGCATGTTAGCCTTCATTGATCTCCCAAAGGCGTTTGACTCAGTAGATAGAGACGTCTTATGGGGTAATGATACTCCACTTTGGTATACCCAGTAAGTTTGTAATATAAACGCGAGATCAATTTACAACGGAGAACCTACCGGTTCATTTACGGGCTACAATTTAGCCAGACAGAGCTGTGTACTTGCACCAGTTTTGTTCAATATATTTGTCTTCTTCCTCTTATATTACGCCAGTATCCCGTTTCGTTCTAGAAAGTTGTGCTTCTATAATATCTCTTTGTTGGTAAGCCGGGTAGGTGACTAGCCTTGCTCGTCAAACTGGAAAAAGCGTTTACTTGTTACCACAGGTATTATTGTGGTAGCCGGGGAATAAACGATTTTCAAAATCCTTCTACAGTTGCCGGAATTCGAATCAAGGCCGACCGCCTGAGATTCAAGCATTTGCTCTCCGAATTATCAGCTCACCAACATATTTATAGATGCCTTGACGATGCATGCGACTACGGCGAGGGCTCGGACACCGCTAAATAAATGTAGAGTTTGCATAAATGACCACCGGCTACCTGAGGCCTTACTCCATGACGAGTGTCTTCTTGGTAGAAGAAATAAAGGACAAATAAAATTATTCGAGGATGTGCTGCTAGAAAGTCTTAAAAGTTTCGAAATGCAAAAGGCGTTGGGATATAATTGCAACAGAAGGAAAACATAGTAAAAGGAAATTTACCATTATGCAGGACCAAAAGGTTGAACTCAAGGACAGAACCGACCTCTAAATGATTTTGCACATATCGGAAATAGCACATACCTTGTATAGCCTATCTATACGTAATATATTATATTCGCTTCTACCCCGTACAAATTCGGGAACACTTCGTTGCTCAGAGACTCGGTGTGCGGTGAAAGTAGAAGATTGGGAGACATTAAGACAACGGTTCGTATAGCTTGTAGGCGGTGCTGCTTACATGTTTTTATTTCTGTGATGTCATATAGCTGGCAGATGTAACTTTACGGTCGTAAAGACCTGGTAATTAAAACTTCTGCAGTACTTAAGCCGTCGGGAGTCCGTTTTTTGATTATCGTTAGTTGAGATACCATATCAATCGTTATCCGACTTGCTTCACGTATCGCTTGGCATTTTCGATTAGCTTGGTTTCTTCTCAGCACTGACAGAATTCTATTAGCATCAGGTTACCTTCCCGCAGCTAAGGGCTTCCAAAATTGTCACCTATTGAGTTAGCCGTTTCGAGCTGTTACTGTAGATATAATTCCCGCATATATATAATTATTTCTGGTAGATGCAATCATTGTATATCGTTTGTTTTGTAATGACCTTTCATACGGTTTACGAAAGTATTATTGGAAATTAATTTGTGTTTGATAAAAATCGCACTACCACAAAATGTAATACCGGGAATTCGCTTTTAGGGATCCTCCTCTTCGCGACGTCTTGTCCTTAGTTGGGAGAGTATTAAACATCTTCAGGCACAAGTAAGCAACTTAGTGGGGCTCAACAAACAAAAATAACTACCTTTTATGCCTCTGCTGAGCTGGTTTTGATACCCAAGCACCTACGCTTTCAGAGTAAAAAACCCGCACATGTCACACTGTAGCTAGTCGTGTGCACTTTTACATTTGCTACAGGTAATAATTAGCGTTTCGCACCTAACACATAGAACTATTAGATGTATTAATATCGAATAATATTGGTTAGATTATAATATAATTTATGTTGTAATATGATTGAAAATAAATGTATCCATAAAAAAGTTTATTATAAACAATAATTAATCCTATGTAATAAATTAGCAGAAAATCTAAACTTTACACAACAAATTTTAGGATTAATTTGCAGCTATTCTAGGCAGGGGAAACCAAAAGATTCAATCTTTGCATTTTTTAGATAGGAAAATTATTATTTCAGCTAACGCAACCAGATTATGCTGATACGAATTTCCCTTGTCACGATATAAAAGTAATGGCTCTATTTTTTCTCTAGACGCGTAAAATTTATACAAGACAATTTGTGGTTTTATGAGACCTGCACTATTTTTAACGCATATTTGAGTGCTTGCTCTATCTAGGTTTATCACATATAATGTTCTGGCCTTGAGGGTAAAGCTATAAAAGAAAATTAAAAGTTTTTACGTACCTATAATGCTATATTAAATTTTAGCACATGTGCTGTAAATCCTTATTGCTCTCTTCTCTGCATCATACTCTGAGAACTAATTAATTTACAATTAGCATTTGTGTACCAATATGAAGCATGTTATAATAAAATGCAACTGACAAATGTCAAAACGATTATTCTGTTAATAAAATTCTCAAAATCTGTTCCCCCTGTCACGAAAAATAGACATTTTGAACAGGTGAAACGTTCAAAGAATATTTTATTTGGCTATTTATGACTCCCCATTTTAGAAGTGCCGCTCATGCCTCATTTTTATCTAGACTACGATACCTACAGTACTAGGTCCAATCACCCAGCCGTTCCAATTATATTTCCGAAGCTGCTGACACCAAAGTCCTTTGGATTTGGAAAATACGTAACCTAACGACTTTCACCGAAATGGCAACTGGAACCGACGGCTTAAAGTGCTCTCCGAATCACGGCTGGCTGCAATTTTATTACCTCCACAGGTGGGGCACCCATCCAAGTGCCGACAGCCGTGAACGTTGCTTAACTCTCGAGACTGTTTGACCAGTCCTTGGAGCATGCGGCTATGCACCAAGCTATTTCAACGCAGTAACCATGGGACCTCGGTGGGCGAGTTGCGACCGCAGCTGCATCCGAGGTCACAGTGAAAATACAGAAAGCTCGGGCCGGAGCGGGCGAGAGTTCGACTTCCGGCACGAGCGGTCTGGATTTTCACTTAGTTAAGGCTTAGGTTTAAGTGACGCTCGCGCCCCCTGAAGTAATGCGTCAAAGCGTAGTATATACGTATTTACTACATCAGTATCAGTATATTCTTTTAAATATTAGTGACTATAAATTGATTTCGTAATTACAGCTATTTGTATATTACAACAACTAGCTATAAATGTAAGGAAAACAAGTGGGGACAATTTTCGAGGCAAAAAGTTCTAACGACAAATTCCTGCGCGAAAAGCCGAATTTTTGAAACAGAAAGTGGTTAAACAGAGTAATCTAATTGCAAAATTTATTCGGAATAATGCGGACCTTAAACCAACGAGTTCGGCGTCCTAAATAATAGAATAAAGGAGCTCTGGGACTCCGCTTTAAATTCCACCAAACATTAGACATTCATGGGGAGGTTTCGCGTATGCATAAACAAAGGGGCCTCGGATAATGAGCATAATTACCAAACCGCTGTTATTTGCCGGTATCTATTGAATGGGGACATTAGGCTGCAGCGCTCTCTAATCTAACTTCAAATTGCCTCTTTTAGTCGACGGAATAGATTGGTAATTTTAGGGAGGATCGAACGCCAAGCGCCCTTCGTAATGACAGATATTTCCAATGAAATAACTCGGGAAAAGGGTGAAGGCATTATTCGGAGGTGACCGATCTGCGAGTTTTGCTAACACAAATTTAACTTTACGCGGCATTAGCCTTCCAATTATGAGGTTAGTGTTGGGCATATTTCGCACGGAGCACTTTTGCAAATTATCTCGGCGCGGCTTTCGAAGTTGGTCAAGCTTGGCTTCATCGCGTTAATTAAAGAAAATAATTGGCTTGTGCACAAAGACGCAACACTTGGAGATTGAAGTTATGAAATCGCTAATTAAAGGGGCCGAAGCTTCCGAGTGTGTTTGTATTTAGCCATGCAGTAGTTTCAATTAAAGTTCTCGAAGTTCTGGCGGAAATGGCCTTTTCCAACTACATTTTGCGGAAACGAGTTTGTTTCATATTGCACTATTTATAACAAAACGAGCTGTATGAAACTGGGCAACTTATATATGATTAGGAAGTTCTACACTTGCCAGTAAATTCACATAAATGTCTTTATAGGTGCGTGAAACAACTTAAGTTGTTATATTAAGAGGACACGACTCAATCATCAAATGCGAACGACTCTTGCTAGTAATTTTCTATTTTAATTTTATTACCACTTAAATCTGTTAAATATATTACTTTCACACTGAAAATTATTATATTGGTCACTCTTTCTTCTTTGTTCAGTTTTTTTTAATTAAAGATCTTGCTAAAACGAATGAGCAAACTTTTTTAACTTAAAAATTCTAAATGAACACTTACTAAAGGAATTCACTTTTTGCAGTTCTAGTTTTCTTATAGAGCACTGCAATAACTCCTTAACTGTCATTTACACCAACCATCTTGTGTTGTCCAGAAGTCGGATTGGCTTGACGTTCTCATAATGGTGTCTGACTTCATAGCTTTTGGCAAATCTTTGAATTTCCATGGGCACATTTTCTATTTCCAGGTTTCGATCTTGCTGTTTCTAACATACCAAGTATTTAACAACTGCTAAATACGTATTTCGACAGCCAAGCTGTCATCATTAGTAGCTACGAAACTTACACAGCAAAATGGCAACGATATGCTCGTGACCAAATCACAAATGGAAGTGGGAAATTCCCGCGCCAGGCAAAACGGTGAGACCTATTGCTTCTGGCATTAACTCCCCGACTTACCTCGTATCTAAATGGTTAACAAATGAATTTAGAAACTTGCCAAAACTTCAATATAATTTTTCGGTCGAAAACTTGTTGAAGTTTATAAATAAAATTAAAGATTTGGAACTTGGTGAAAGTGAGATTCTAGTTTCATTTGATGTGTGTTCTTTGTTTCCAAGCCTACCAGTCCCACACTATGACATATCTGCGGGAATTACTTACGTACAATAATTTGGATTCAAACAAAATTGACGAGTTAGTTAGATTAACTTCACATTGCATGTTCTAGTATTGCTTTCAAATAGATGAAATATTCTATGAACAGCACGATGGAACAGCAATGGGAAACAGCCTTTCGCCTTTCGTTGCCAACCTTTTTATGTCAAAATTCGAAACTGAATTTAAGAATAACAAGATTATTTCCCAAGGATTTGATTTAAGTATGTGGAAGATATTTTTGCTGTTTTTCATTTATCTAAATGTAGTATCGATAATTTTTTGAATCCGTTAAATTCCAAATTTCCTAGCATAAAATTCACATATGAAATGAAAAACGAAGGACAAATTCCATTTCTAGATACCTTAGTAAAAGAAAATAAAAATAAGTTGGAATTCGATGTTTATAGAAAGGAAACCAATGTAAACAGATCCATTTTAGCAAATTGAAATTATTATTTTCAACACAAAATGGCTGCTCTAAATTTCTTAGTGCATAGACTGTTAACCTTTCCTTTAGACCAAGTTCGATATACCTCTGACCTTCAGACCATAAAATGCATCGCTGTGTACAATGGTTTTCCTTCTAAAATTATCGCCAATTTGATTAGGAAACAAAACACAAAATTGCATGTTCGAAATTCCACAACTCTCGTCAGACTTAGAAGTAAATGACCCAAGTACATCAAAATTCCGTTTCACCCGGCTACAAAGGGCCTAACAAACGTTTTTAAAGAATCGAGCCATAAAGTTGTGTATGGTTCGAACAACAATATTAGAAATTTGTTGGATTAAGAGCATATATCTCATTTTAGATTCAACACATTCGAAAAATAGAGTATTGCCCAACATATTTACGAAACGGGTCATAGTATAAAGGGGGATGACCTAAAAATTGTAAAGGCGTTAACTTCAACAAAGCAACTAAATTCTTTTGAAAACTTGGCCATTTTTAAGAACCGAGATAATAAACTTTTGAACAAAGACGGTGGACCTATACCCTCGTCCATCTTATATGCTTTGTTGAAGTTAAATTGACCGTCGGCTATGTTAATTGGCCCTCGGCCACGTCCTACGAGTCAGACAGTATAAATAGATGTAAAATGTGCGGAAATCGCCCACTTCCATTTGTGATTGGACACGAGCATATCGTTGCCATTCTGCTGTGCAATTTTAGTAGCTACTGATGATGACAGCTTGGCTGTCGAAATACGTATTTAGCAGTTGGTAAATATTTGTGTGGTGAGGGGTTTTAACGATTTGTGATATTGTCAAACCACAGGCTCTAGCAGTGCTTTAATATTAATATTGTTTGATTTGATACATCCCGAGAGGTATTCGCTGAAATACCTTACATTTGTTATTGATAAAATTTGCATGAATGGATTTAGTTTCATAGAGTTTGGTCCGTCATCTCTTCGTTCAGTTGTTGATCTGGTTTGAAGCAGTTTTTAGTATCATCAGTAAAAGTAGGCACACTATCGTTTTCAAATATCAGAATGTCACTACATTACAACAGGTACAAGAGCGATCCCAGTAGACTTCCTTGTGGTACTTCTGTCTTAATTTTTTTTCTCTTGTTTTAATTCTGAAGAGCCTTTCTGAAGCTTCTGACTTAGCATTTAAGTATATTGTTTTTGAAGGACTGTTTTCAGTTTATAGATTTAACAATATTTCTTTTCTCTTCTGATAACTTTTTAATTGTATCTACAATTTTACGAATTTCACTGACGGAAACTTCAATCCCTAGGTAGGCAGAGGTAAGATTCTAGATGTAGTAAGTGGATAAGGTCTGGGTGTAAAAAATGGGAGCCGTGATCGTTCACTTCAATTTCCTAAAGAATACAAAATAACTATGGCCAACGTACAAACAACCACATATCAGATGAATTGTATCTTAACAAACAGAAGATACAGAAACGAAAGAGGAAACCTAAAACCCTGGAACAAGCAACAATTCTAACAAATTTCTTGATAGCCAACGTAAGTATTAAATTAAAGAAAACGTTCCACTTCGAACACAAGCAAAAAATGTACGTAATCTCAAAAACGAGTCATAGATTATAAATTAAATCAAAATTTAATGATAATGAGTACTTGGGTAGGACATCCCAGCAAGATAAAAACTCGCATAAAAAACCTAATTCAGATGGGAAAGGTAGTATTTATCACAAATCGAAAAATGATACGAAAAGCAAGCGAGGCTAAAGAAAAATAGTTGGAGGAAAAATCTTACAAATTGGAAGAACTGAAGAGCAAATTTGATCAGCTTAGAATACGCTCTAGCTCAAGTAGTAATCGAAAATAAAATTTACAGTAATTTTAGATAAAAATGAATTGGTGAAACTTGGTAAAACATATTACTAAAACTTTTAATGACAACCTGCAAGACCTAATAGCTGGCAGAGAAAATATATCGCAGGACCAAAGGGACCAAGGGTAGAATATGTATATTAAAAACAGCGTAGGTAGACGAGAACAATATAAACATTTTAGCACAGTTCTTTAATTATGTCTATGAAAACAGAAAATCTTCTGCCACTCCTAAATGAAATGTGAGGGACCGACGCTTATTACAAAGGCCTTAGGACAACTTAGGGCGTTATATAAAAGACAAATGTCTAACAGTGACATTGCTATGTAGTTGTTACACAGTCAGCTTTTTCATATACTGGTAATGTCATTGCAATGTTTCAGTCTTCTTGTACTGTTTCTGCTTTCAAAATCTTTGGAATTAATTTGTGCATTCAGTTATGTTCCATGTTTTCACATGTATCTCCTTCAAAATTTCTACCGTAGTATTATCTTTACCCGCTGGAATGTCTTTCAGAACTTCAAATTTTGGACTGCGCCAATGCGTACCCTCCCCGCTTTCTTAATTTTCTTTCTTTGTCGCGCAGGTCCTTTGATGAACGCCTTCACAATACACTGAAGTATTGGCACCGTAATTCCATTATTTATTTTTCTACTGTTACAGGTGCGTTATTCCTGTAATTTAATCCTTCTGAATCCCCAATATTTTTCATTTGCTACCAACTGTTTCCAATTTACATTTTTGCTGTGATGGTTATCTCATTTATTATTTGTTTCTTTATTGTATATTTTTCATAGCTCGTTTTATCTTTCTTGTCCATGTACGCTTTTCCTTTTCTTTACTTCCTTTAACAAATGTTCACCCCACTAAGCAGTTTCTTTACTTCTTTTGTTACATTTTATATCCAATTTCTGTGATAGATCACCAGGTTTCCATTTCAACAAATATATAGTTTCATGAATATCCTTTTCTGAATGTAGTCTTCACTTCCACCTTTTGTAAATGAATGCTTTTTACTAAAATAATTTGCCGTTTTTTCTGGGTATTGTTATTCCTTGCCTTCCCCCGTTGCATTTTTATAGCTATTACTAATCGGTGGTGACGTCCCATTTCTGGCTCTTACATCTTGATCTGGACTATGTATTCTTGTGTACTCTTCATGATCTTTATGTACAAAGAAGGTGTGGTTACTATGAGTTCGTTTCGGATGCAAAAATCTATTACTCGCCGTCCGTTACTATTCTTGTCTTTGCTCTAAATTTTCCTATCGTATTATATTGAGTCTTCGATATGATTACCGACTCTTCCGTTTAAGTTAGATAACCTTCCTTTCTTTCCATCTATTTCCTCTTATGAGATATTGCGGATATTAAATAACATTCTTTATTCAAATATGTTGGGTTTTACCATCGACATATAGAAATGGACCGCTAATCGACGACTGCGCAACTCTTTGCATTAGAAAGAGAAAGAGAACACTTTAAGAACTATCTTTTCTTTTCCTGCCGGCCTCCTATTGGCCGACAGAAAATGACGTCACAGCGACAGGGCGGTCGCGCCGTAAGCTACTGAGCGCCAACAAGGACAGAGCGTTCTCAAGTCATATGCGTTCTCTTTCTATCCCGTTTGGCTTCCGCAGCTCTGACTAGCGGTCCATTTATATATGTCGATGGGTTTTACATATGTTCCACTTGAATGTACTCCCCTTGTGCACTACCGCATAGTATTGGTATTATTCCCTACTAAAAGCTTCAAATCGTTTTTCGTCAGCGCCTGTAGTAACGTCGCCGTTTTTTAAAGTTCGGAAACGGATTCGAAAAGCTTGTCGTTTTCTACTTCAAATCTCTTTTTTTTTTCGTAAGTCTATTCCATCTAGTTAACTTTATATATTCTTTCTGGATTATACTCGTGGCATTGTTCCGTAGTCATTCGGCACTCCATTGAATGTTCCATATTTCTTTCGGTTTGTTTCAAATTGTTGTGATTCCAAATACTTCCAAACTCCTTTCTCGACATTCTTTGCCCATAATTCCCCCAAACAATACTCAATTCTATTTTCAATTGTCGTTTTCTATATCAATTTCAAAAGATATCTTTATTTCAGTTTTGAAATTTTCTGAAATATACAACAGGCAGCAAACGCCTGCATATCCATAATCTGACGGTTTTGGTACAAACCTCCAGAGTATTGTCTTTTTCTCCGTGTAAGCACTGGGACTAATGTTATCGACATAAATGTGAGCAAAATACTTCTGCAGCAGTGGCTGTCGAGAAAAGCACCTTTTCGTCATTTATAGAATTTTCCGCCGCTCCTAGCAAAGCCATATTGACGGCGCTTTTCTGAAAACCCAATAAGTAGCCCTATAAAAGTAAGGCAAGCGAAGAAATTTTTGGAATAACGCGTAAAAATAGAGTAGTGTCCTCAACTCACTTCCGGTTCCAATCAGGCTTCGCCACCTTCCCGGAGCGATGTATTTTTATCCAGCCTAATAGAACTGCTTTGATCCCTGTGACCTGTTTCTCGCAAAGCGTTATTTCGCTCGCAACGAAAACCTGCTCGCCCTGACAGCCCAGCAGAACTGCTCAAAACGTGATTTTGTGCAGCAGTTGCTATAAATAAGGACTATGGGCTAGGTTAAGATAAATAAAATATTCCACATATTCTTACTTAAGTATTTACTCTCTTAAACGTCAGATAGACCTACTATCTAAATTCAAATATAGATGGCTATATACAGGGAGATCAAAAATAAACTATCAATTTAATCTATTAATTTGTTTTAAGTTACATATTTTTGCATAGTTGTATAGCTTATTAGACCGTATAAGTCATGTGAACTAATAATACAGTTAATTGTAGTTCAAATTCAGTTGTATAAAGTGCAGTGTAGGAAGTGGTAATATTTTTTTTTCGCATTTTGTATAATAATGTGGTATTTTACTAGATTCAAAATCGATTAATAAAGTGGCACTTTGGTGCATAGAACTGTCACTTTACTATATAGTAATGTCACTATTAATAAAACACAGTTTGACAGAAAATGTATTTAAATATTAGGAACATTGTTATATATATTGAAAGTACAGTTATTCAAATTTGAAAACATAACGCCAGATTTAATTAATTCAATTTGTTCTTCCTGAAAACGATTATGATTCTCCATCTGCATTCCTGAATGGCCTTCTTGGGGTGGCACTAGTACTTGGTGTTGAAATATCCTTTCCGAACTTTTGGCAATGCTTTCCTCGATACACCCTTCAGCCACATTAGTTGACTGCCATCCTCCATGCCTTTTAAGTAGTTGAATGTCAGCCCCGCTGTCAGCAAGGAAGGTGGCTGAAGTTCTCCTCAAGCAATGGCCAGTGTAACGAGATGCATTTGGGAGTTTTAAATATTCAGCAACTTTTTGGGGAATTTTTGCAAAACTGTTGATGCCAACTGGTTGTATTGTGAATTTACCGTGATTATAGTACATGAAAAATCTATTGTGTTTTATCTGTTTGGGTCTTAATCGTGAATACTTATGATAAATTTCATATCTGTTGCACTCTCAACCTACGGTGAATACATGTTTCTCTTTGGTTTTCGTATCATGTAAAGTTATAACCAAAATTTTCCCGGTATCTTCTATATCTTGTACTGTTAAGTTACATAATTCAAACCAAATATTAGTACCACTTTCATTAGTAAGAACTTATCGTCTGGAGCCTCATTTAAATATTTTGTGACGATTTCCATTATCAAAACTTTTGATTTCTTTGCTTCATAAGAGTCATTTTGACGCTTTAAAAAGGCAAGTAGTTTTTTGTATTTTTATATATCCACATTTTCGTTTATTTGTATAGTACTTTTAAACATGGAATATGTTGACCATAAACTGGATGCCTTAAGAGATTTTGCCTAAAATAATAAAAGACATTGCATGAAAAACCCTTTAAAATATATATAAAATTAGCTTACCTTCTCAAAAAAATACGCTAGCATTATATTTTCATCAGTTCCTAATGCGTTCTTTATCCTTTTCCAATTACAAAATATTTCATATACCTTCTCGTACCTTTCCTTGGATTTTGACGGAAGTAAGCTCGTAGATGCTTCTCGAGCGGCATTTAAAATGTATTCAGAGCTATTTTCTAAGTTATTTTCAGTAGCAACTCATTTTTACTTCCTTTTACTATAAAGGAAGTGTTGGATTCACCCAAAAAATTCGAAATTGAGTTTTCAAAAAATCTTCACGGTTTAGAGTCCCCTGATCCCAAAAAACATATTTTTTTTCATTGGTCTGTCTGGCTGTCTGTCTGGGTGTGTGTGTGTCTGTCTGTGAACAGAATATCTCAAAAACGAAAAGAGGTATGGCGTTGAAACTTCATATATAAGTTTTGTGTACTATGTAGATGAGACAGAAAGCTTTTGAAGAAAATCGCATAACCGGAAGTAGGTGTTTACTCTTGTGATTTTTCAGTTTTTTTCGATTTTTTCAAAAACGGCTCTAACGATTTTTTTTAAACTTTACATTTTTACTACATCTTTAATGTGTATTGATGTGAAATAGGTGATTTTCCAGTTGAATACTTCTAAAGTGGGTTTCTTTTGTTTTTTTTTCTATTTTTTTTATTAACTCCTATTTTAAACAAAACATTTTTGAATTCACCTTAAAATTCTAGAGAAAATTTGTCTCTTCAACTAACGCTCTATTTTGTACCGTTTTTGTAGTATTTGTAATTCTTGAAAATTTTTGACAAATGGCTAAAAATTAAAAATGAAATTTTTGACTAATTATAAGCAAATTTTTTTCTTCACAAAATGTGTTAAAAAATTATCTCTTTTTAAATATTCCAAAATATAGGTGTTTCTGGGAAAAACAAATTCGATGACGTCATTGCTTCAGTTTCCAAATATGGAAAAATATGCAATTATGGCTTAAAATGAACCTTACTCAAACCTATTTAAGAACCTCTTTTCAGATGTTTTCAATTTTTTCTACGCACTCGTTTGTAATTTACACACACGTATATTAATGATGCTGTTATCCCACTTCTATAGTAAATAACTATAATCTTACAGTAGCAGCTATTACCATACATTATACAACTGTTTTCAGTGACTAAAATTAAAATTTATTCACATGTGCGTTTTCATTATTTATACTACTGCATTGTTGGTAGCACTGTCAACCTATGTCAAATTCGTAATTTTCAGGTTAAGTTTTGCGTCATCTGTGTCAAATAACAAACAAAACCTAACCTACAAACCTCGAATTTGACATAGACTGACAATACACTTCAGTACTGTCAAACGTATGTCACAAATCACAGGCGACTAATTATAAATTTATTTCGCGACATATTCTGACGGCGCAAACTATTTAGGCACAAGAATTGCTACTGTAAGATAAAACGTCGTATATCACACGTGAGCGAAATGCCATTATAAGCTCGTGAGAAATTGTATCGCTCGTGCTGGGGCACTTGCGATTCAAAATTCTCACTCGCAAATAATGATGCATTTCTCTCACTTATAATATAATCTACTATTATCTACTCCCGTTGGATAAGTAACTTATTACGTCACTCATTTGACACTATTTTCGTTATGTAATGAAGTTCATTACATCATTAGTGGTGTAATTAACTTCCATTACATCACTAGTGGTGTATTTGCTTCATTAACTAACGGAAATAGTGTCAAATGAATGACGTAATGACATTTGCGCTTGCCTACTAAAATATTTTTGAAAATGACAGATTTGACATTTCTCTTAATACACTTTTCACAACTTTGGGCAGTTGTAGATAACATTTTGTACAATACATGTCTGATAATGCATCAGTAATATATTTGTGTGCTTACATAACTCGTGCTACGAACTTACACACACGTAGATTAATGATGCACTTATCCCACTTGTATAGTAAATAACTATTTTCTTGCAAAAAACAATTTTTTCGGGCAATCAGATAATCACCATAGTTTTCCTAGCAAGTACATAAAATTGGCATTTCAAAATATAGATTTGACATTTAAAAACATTCTAATTTAACTTATTACATACTACACACCTCAATTTTATTCACTAATATCAATATTCAGTCCCAAAGTTGTTCTCTGAATGAAGTCATTTTTGGCAGTGGTCTATTATGATATGTTTTACAGGTAACAGTTCTTAAAGCGGTTAACAAATTTACATATTTCTATTCACTTTTCCACATTAGAATCCTAAATATCAAAGCTGCACTTATGTTCACATACGTTCTTAAGTTATTTACAAAAATTCTACATTTATGATACCTACACTATTATAGTCTCAGCACTCTCCACTTAAAACCTGTGTGACTTCGGAAGTGTCAACTCAAACGTGTTTTGCTGAAAGTCACTATCGTTGTCATTTTCTGAAGTAGAGCTGCTGCTTGGCATCTTCCAAATGCTTCATTTCCTCTTTCCATATGTCAACTTTCTATTTACTTTAGTAATAACCTATCTTTCTCAGATGTAGTGTGCTTTATTAATGTTTTTTTGTCATACGGCTGCTTTGCTGCTTCTTCAAAGAACCTACCGTGATATGAGAACCAATAGAAAATAAATTGTCTCCTTCATTAATTTCCAATGAAAAACTTTCTAATCTGGATTAAGGTCCCTAGTGTTCGCTTTATTAATTTATTAATTATAAGCCAACTAACATAATGTTAAGTGCAAGTGTAGCATTATTGGATTAGCACATATCGATGCCAGTTGCTGCCTTATTTTTAAATACAAATTTCAAACTGTAACGTATCAAAATTACTTAAGGCTAGTGTGCTAGAAATTTGAATGGCGCTAATAGCAGTTACAATTTTTACTCACATCTCCATAGCGTTCGGATTTTAGATAAATCGATCTTGGCCGCTATGCGCGGACGTAGCGTAAACTGGTTCGCAACCAAGTTCCTTCTTCTTCTTCTTTCGAAAAATGTCTCGATAATGAGAAGGTCGAAGGGTATAAAAGAAGAATCTGCAGCTACCTAACTTCACTTGAGACTTGAACCTGAACCTGATCCTGACTACAAGCTCTAGGTCTCGATCCCGGGCCTAGTGCTTCTTTTCTCACTTGGCTAGCACCGGTGGATAGGATTTCCATCTTGCTATAAACCCTGTTTAATTATCGCACCTTCTGATCCCCCCGGACAATATTGCCATAACCGCTGTATAACCTTAACCTAGAGCACCGCTTGGGAGAATACTAGGGGAAACCCCCAGGCCGCCGGCATAATTCAGCTGCTTGGACGTTAGCAAATTAGTCCGCCTACCGAAAGCTCGGACCGACCGAAATCTTTCAGCGCTCACCGGTGTTTCTAGCTGCAAAGAGCCGGGCTTGGTAAAAGATAAAAATGTGTAGTTTATATTATTCCGAATGGGCCAAACGTATTCACAAAGGACGTACCACATCTAGCCAGGCTTGATGCACTCGCCGTAAACATCACAAACACCGTAAAACACCTTTTTCCATTGCATTTGTTCGCCGGTATATTATCAATAACAAACTCAGTCTTTGCCGTATATATAATCGGTTTCAGATCTAGTCAATTCAAGTACATAGGAGCTACCTCATCCAAGCCTGCGAGCACCCATTTCTATCTCTTTCGAATTTTCTACTACTCAGCCCAGGAACTGCGCAAAACTTAAATTTGCTCAACTGCCGAATTATCTTAATTCGCTTCGGCAATCGATAAAATTCGGAATATGAGTCTAGCGCATACATGTATAGAAACAATTCAATATTAACTGACTATGATTTTTTTTTAAACAATAAAATGAAGCAACTTACCTCTTGTCCGCATGAAATCTCAGGTAAGAAAGTGTTTATCGCCTTACTTTAACGCAGTTTGGCGTTTTGCTAGATTTATTTTAGGCCTTCACATAATCGTGCGATATGTACTCGAACAATTGCGAGTGCATATCGCATGTTGGGAAAGAATCCTGCTATTTGGTAGTACTCGATCTATTCCAGCCCGTCTGCAACCCCTTGGTTAGCATGTATGCATTTTCCTGTATTTCGTGTGTACCTGAGGCAGCAACCACCATTTTTGTATTCATCGCTTTAACGGAAATCTTGTAACTGGTTAAATGATTACATATAGGTTATTTACTGTTATACATTTTAAGTCATTGCAATTTGTAACTAGTAAACAAGCACTTTGCCTCATTTTAGCGTTGAAATGCATGAGGTATTTGTTATGCCAAATATTAAATTGATTACAAGGATATGCGCATTATTTGGCGGCTGCAGCAAAACGACGTATCGTTTAATTCTAAGTTTACTTTTGGGTGCGATAAGCTGTATCTTGTTTATAACTGCGTTTATTAAATGAAACCACGTGAAGTAACTGGAATTCTCTATCCATCGCCATCTAATTATTAGCTTTGAATTTAAAGACCTGATTATTTTAACTACGCATCCCAACTTCGCCTAATCGCTACTGGGCGCTTTTACTCAACTAAATCCTTTTGTGCTTTTAAAACCCACCCACATACTATTTGTAAAAGTCTTTTGTGCTGCTTTATATGACGGTAATTTGAAGCTGAACCGTCAATAATACATGCATCAATGATCATCATTTAAATAATGACCACCGTATGTTTTTTTAAGTATTTATTGCGCTGTATATCTAGACTACCTAGATAGATTCACGAGAAGTGCACATTAAGTCATAGAACCTGCTATCCTTTCCATTACTTATAACACTTAAGTAATTCAAGTGTTTTGCCTCTGCATACTCCTAGTTCCCATCGTAGTCTTGCTATTCTTCTATTAGATTACGACTTGGATATTGGACACTTTCTTCCATTGAACAAAATTATTGTAATAACTTGAAAAAAGTTTGTTTCGCAGAAATTGCATGTTTACTTTTATTTTCATTCTTAATTGAAATTACCTCGGTAAATTTCACTTAACCTCTAGTTTCTAGTACAAATTACTTAGATACGTTCGTCGTGGTTGAAAAGTTAGCAAAGAATTTTGTTAATTAATAAAAATGCAAAGACATTTAAATGCGAAAATGTTGTACCCATAATGTGCATAATCTAATTTTTTCGTAAAAAAACAGTGTAGATAGCCTTATGGTTTTATTGATTTATTGTATTTACCCTACACACTTTACTTATGACTGGAAGGTGTGCTCTGTGGCAACACAAATTTTAAGTGGCATGCTTGAAGATATATTTTTTACCTTGGGAACGGTGTGTTATTCAATTTGATTATCACAGAAGCAAAGGAGCTCCAATTCGTTTTCTATTGTTATCACCTTACCACTACAAAAATGTGGTTAATTGCAAAACACATAAGTAATATTACAATAACCATCTATTGTAGATATCAAAACACGTCAGAAGTTCTTGTCTTTGCTTCGGGAGCTTTCCTAATTGCTTCACAAGTTTTCTAGTTTAACATTATTTTTTTCTAACGTTTGATTTTAGCTTCTTATCTCCTCCTCTTCAGTTTTTCTTTTGCATTTTACTTTTTTCATATCTCCTTTTTATTGCATTTGTTTACACATTGGATGTCATATATTTATGGTAAGTATCTTTCCCGTTACTGTGCTTCATTACTGTGCAATATTATATCCTATAAACCCTGTTGCACATTCTATTAGTATTTGCGCATTAGCAACAGCACAATAACAGTCTTTGAAAAGACCACTACATTGCACATGTTCAACTTATGTTTGCGTTTTATTCCTAGTTGCAAATAAAAATTAAGAAGCAAGACCACGTGGAGTTGATAAAACTACTAATTGTACTCCCTTTTTCTTAATTTTTCTGCGTAATCAAATTATATATCTTATTTACAACTCCCTCAATTCATATGTGCATCTTTAGCCAATACCTTTGTACACATTTTTTAACGCGCCGTAACCCTACGTTTTGCGTCAAATATACCGTGGCGACTTTTGGCCCCTACGCTTGGGTGTCAAATTGTAAAGCCGCGATCTTTTCGGACTTATTAGGCCTCTACATTCTTATCAACTTTTCCCTTTTCTATTCCAATAACAATGAGATCCCTTTTGTTTTATCTACTTCAGTTTGTAGCTAAGGAAAGCTCTTATTTTAATGAGTAATCCTGAGTTCGTGCAAAATTGTAAATGTTATAGTTTCAAAATTACCATAAAATAAAGCTCCAATTTGCTTACATATAAATGAACAGCAGGTGCGTAGATTTGCTGTAGAAGAAAAATACTAACTAGTATTATAATTAAGTAGATACTAAGCAACTAAGTGGATGGCTATTTCTACTACGTCTTTATACTAATAGTAATTAATCCACAACGCAGTTTTGCTTAAAAGGCGCACAGAATAACAAAATAACACTCACATGCTGGCTTTGCTGATTCTTACAGCTTCGTGTTACGATGACTTCTGGTGAATAAGAAAGCTTAAGTGATAATCGTAAAACTTACTTGCGTAATCACCTGATCTCTTGCTAGCATTAGCCCAGCGATGCTTTTACTGTTATGCCACTTGAGAATGCAGATGCTATTTTCGGGTTACTGAACGCATTATCTCACAAGAAAGTGTAGGAGCACTTTTAACTGCCTTTGGAGCACACACTTAAGAACACGAGCATCCGGCATGTACTCGTACCTACGACCGTTCGAAGCACCGTTTCTCTCTCTGCACAGCCATTCGTGTTCATTGAACAACTACATCAGCGTGTATTTAAACTACCAGTGGCATCCGGCCCATGGCTGTATATTGAAATATTACTTTAACCACACTCAGTCGAGCAAGATCAGGTTCCCGTTATAATTGTTATAAAATTAAATTTATCATACATAGTAGGGTCTTATCTATGTCTTAGAATTGCATCAAATTTGTTTAAGTTGTGTGGCTCGTTACTTCTTTCTTTAAATTACAAAAGGGGAAACAACGTATGAAATACTCTAGGTACACAGGTCTGTATCCAAACATTTCTTCATGCTAATCAAAAAAGACTCGAAACTTAATTAAACCATAATGTCTTGTAGATTTTTGCATTTAGAATAAAAAGAACCTCTAAAATTTGACTTCAGAAAATAACGACCGTATCTAAAAAAATTAAGTTGAAGATGGTTGTTCGAAGATGAAATCTAAGATAAAAAATGTATAACTCAATATATAAGTCCATTAAAAATTGCCATAATGAAGTTTTGTCAGCTTCCCTCTAACTTTAATATTAACGCCATATATAATATCATTAAAAATCTTAAAATTCGAACCCACTACTTGCCGACTGCAAGCGCTAGCACTTTACCAGTTGGCCACACGCTCTCTAAGATAACTCAAAAACGAAAAATGATACCAAGAATTTCTAGGAGTTATTTTGTTAGTCCCTTAATTACTCAACTTCTTTCCCATTTAACCAAATTTGTATTTCTTACTATTAACGAGATCCCCTTACTGGTCTTCTTTATCTTGGACACACTGTTTGTTAACATTAAGTGAAAATCAGATTCTTAAATTAATAACTTGGAATCATTACAGTGCAAAATTTGTCATGAGGTGTTAAAAAAAAAATTTATCCATTAAACCTAAAGTGTGGCTTTTGCACAGATAAAACTTTTGTTTAAGGCGCACTAGAAGCGGCATCATTAATTTTGCCCTCTCCTTAAGGGCACTATATACACGACCGCATGGTCGATCGGCATGACTTCACGAACCACAAAAATTCAATCGCCTGCAGAATTCAGTATGGGGTGAAATTGGTCGTTTCCGTATACTGGCTTTATTTTCACCGAGTTTCATGAGGGATATCAATTCGGCCAACCCAACATAGGGGAAGAGGCGCCGCTTTTCTAATCTTTATCTTGTTCTTATTAAAAACGTGAAGTAACGGCGACGTTTTAGCTTTAAATTAAAATGTCCCTCCCGTAACATGAAACCCTTTCAGTAAGGACGCGTCACAATTGCATTAATTGCCGTAACTGCATATAAATGACTGGAAGGTTTCGATATTAGATCCACAATGAATAATTTTATTATACGTTATACAATCTGGATAACTCAAAAGAGCTGCAAACAGTCTATATATTTTATCCTAATATACATACCTTAAATATAGCAAGGCATTACAGTTTTAAGGAAATTCATTATGATTGTAATTTCAAATTTTAACAGAAATGTTTTCACAGTATTTCAACAACCACCTGTTTCTTTTATATTGTACTTGACATCGAAATAATTAATTAGTAATCATTTATCCAAGTATTTACATTGCTTTACTGACAAAGATTCGGCGAACGAGGTCTATACCTTTTCAACTTCAAATTGGGACTAATCAATTTCAAAATGGGAATAAACAACTTCAATTTGAAACTAATCAAATTGAAATTGGGAATAAACAATTTCAAATTGGGAATAAACAATTTCAAATTGGGACTAATCAATTTCAAATTGAGAGAAGCTTTTTGTAAACGGTAGGGTTTAAAAAATGACAATCGCATGGTTGTGACAGGACAGGATTATTATTGTTTTGTTGCTGGCTTTCATTAATCTAATAATATAAGAAATATGGTAGATCAAGAAAGTGGATGCTGACAATGTAAAGAAGCAGAGTCGCACGTTATACAATAATAATGGAAAATGGAAGGCTCTTGTAGATACACTGAATGTCAAGAACTCGACGGCCTATCGATGGGTGAAACACCAACAAGAGGGAGACGAGAAAAAATGTGGAGGAAACAGAAGAAGCAAATTACTCTATGAACATCGCCTATTTATGGAAGAGCTCCTTCAGGATAAGCCTAAAGTTACTTTGAAAGAAACGAAACTAAAAATACAGAACAGTTATCATATTGAGGTATCCACCGAAACCTTTAGATGGCGTTCTCGTCTCGTTGAGTGTCGTGGAATTTCACTTCGTCGTGGGTAGAATGTATTTGAAGAAACCTCCTATGAAAACACCTCTGGGTACCAGAGAGTAGAACGATGTCAATTCGTCCGTCACCAATTTTTACAGAGCTTTCCAGTGTTCATACATCGGGATCGTACTTTCTTCAATAAGTTTAACCTCTAGCGCTATCTCGACGCTAGCCAATAAATCTTTACCTTGATTTTCGGATCTTACTGTCGCTGGTCAATGCATTAAGTTAAACTTAATCTATTTTATTAATTAAGTATTGCATGTGTGATTTACCGCTAATTATGGACATACATTTTTATAATTTGTGTCCTGTTATGGTGTGTGTATGATTTGATAATACTATTGTTCGATTTTTATTTAAATAAATGACTATCATCTCACAGGGTTCGGTTTTCTACATCCTAGAAAATATGATTGAATGCATAATTATAAGCAATACATCTGATATTAAGATAATTAACGTAATTTTTATGATTTTTTTAAAGGTAATCGATTTATTCATCGCTTGTTTATCCAATGGGACCGCCACAACATTAAATATTTCAACTGATGCGAACAATTTTACAAACATGGCACTCCAACCCCACAATTTATCAAAACAAGTTGGCTTCGTATTAATAATTACATCAGTGATTATGTAAGAATGAGTTAGCTAAGTGATTTAACAAACGTAAGTAAATAGACAGAGAAGACGCGTAGCGCAGTAGGGAAAGCGCTAGGCTTACTTAAGCAAAGCTTCGGTTCGAATCCCGCGGGTGCCGGAATTTTTCCGCAGCTTTGAAGATTGGAATCGGGCTCGGTGAGACCATTCACAGTTGACACGAAATTAACTGTGCTCTACTTAAGAGGTACAGTAACAAGGTCAACATATCACAAAGACACATAGCACACACAATGGTTGCTGCGCAAGCACAAAAGGCGCGTTCCAACTTTGTAACCCTAATCCGGGGCAAGTTGAGCATTGTATTTCCATGCCAGATGCAAGCGTATAAAGCAGCAGCCTCTACACCGCAAGGTAAATGAGGTTACAGATAATACATACATACATACAAGTAAATAGACGCCACAACAAAACACTCACGATGCTCTTCTTCCAGAAATTTTACCAAATTCTACTTTTAACATATCTTTCTAACGTTATTTGGGTTTCCCGATAAAAAATAGAACAGCAGGCGTCCCCACAGTAAATGCCACTTCGGACAGGGGCTCCTCTTTCTCTCCGTTGACCTGCTATAACAAGCCAGATACCTCTTTGAACGCCGTCTGCGCAGCTTGTACCACTCTAACACTGCGTACAACTCCGTCTTTGCCCTAATTACTAGGACTATGCATTGTTCAGCACGAATGTCGCTGCCTCCTTCCCGCTTACTATGCTAACCTCGCAACAGCTCCAAAAACTTCCACATGAGCACCACCTACCACTCGACGTACTATTCAACACTTATTAAAACTCCTGTAGGGGTGCAGCGAATCAAAGCAACCCTTCTACAGCCTACCCAAAATACACTGCACTAATGGTTCTATGAGCCCTCATTGCCCTTAGGCCGAGTAGGTGGCTAGCCTTGCGCGCCGAAAGTGAGGAAGAGTTCCCTTGTTTAAGGGTTAACGACTACCACAGGTGTTAGCGTGTTAGCCGGGGAGCGTACGATTTTTAAACTCTAGAGTCGTCGGGATTCGAACCACGGCCGGCAGCCTGATAGGCAAACATTTGCTCGCTGGTCCATCCGATCACATATTTTTATTTTTAATGCCGTTTTTAAAAATTATTAGCTCAAAGTCAATACCATTCATAGTAGTAGTAGTCATAGTACATTTATAGAATATTTTGTAAAATAGTGTCTGAAATGCTTAAAATGTTATTAATTGCTATCATAATTTTATCAAAATTGTTTTTTCTAAGAAACTGTATTATAGGCGAACACCGGTTAGAGGTTTGTATCATGACTTGAGGTCACGTGCAGGCTAAATATTTTATTTGCTGCTGTTTTCTTGCAGGTACTGCCTACGGTAAATATATTTTTCTGAATGTTACTTCAATGGAGTTCTCAAATTTACTGTATGATTTCATTTGTAAAGCAAAATGCAGTTAGCCGTATACTTGAAGTAACCTTTTTAGAAATCCTGCAAGATAAACCACATCTTGAAGTTGCGAACATAGTTTCCGTCAGTGAGGGGATATTTTGTTAGTGGAATTCCTCTATTCCGTTACCGACCGAACCATCCGCCCCTTTCGCTAAGCTAATTCGAGCAAGGAAGGATCCTGTTCCCCCACAGTTTTGAAAAAAAATCAGCAGATATTTACAGGTTCATATCATAATCTACGCAAAAGTATAGTGCAGGAATTTGTTTTTGCAAACGCCATTCCTCGATAAAATAAGAAAGAACTCGACTGCTACACTTCTTATATTTATTGTTTCATATAGAAACACAGAAACGATGACTATACCGATAAGTAATAAATATATAAATGTAAAAAGGTTGATTACTACAGTGAATAACTGTATTTCTAGATAATATATCGTTTCATGCTATTTTATTATACTGCAGATGTATGTGTCAGGGTAATTTCTCTATGAGTTTTCCTATTGTCCTATAAATCTACTCTTCTAGAGATTATCAGATAACAACACAATGTTGAAGATAACAAAATACGGTTACTTAGATTACAACCATGGCGAATAAACCGCCATGAACAGATGCAAGAAGGGCAATGAAGGTCATTGGTAACATTTTTTCAATATTAATTTTGTTCAGTATTGGTTTTTGCTCAATATGTGCTTCTGGGTAAATTTAGTACAAGTAGCTCAACGGGAAAGGTGAGTGGTAGATGGAAATCAGAGAAGGATTGCTCTCGATAGTTAAAACAATTGTACCAGGAAAGATACGAGGACAAATTCGGGTAATTTTTCAAGACGCCACCTAGTATTTCTCTGACGTAGTGTACTAGGGAAATTCTTGCCAGAAAATACCCCTGTCGGTGATGGAAAATGTGTGTGCTCAGCTTTAGGGTTTGGACTCACCTTGTTCCGTGGTCTCTGAAAGCTTATATTTAATACAAGAGTAAATAAGTAAAAGTACATTAAATTTCGCAGATGATCATCATACAGTAAATTGAAGAAGTCTACTAAGATAACATTTATAAAAATGCATTTGCCGGTTCAGCTTTGCAGTTGCGGCCGCAACAATACAGAATTTATCCTGCTTGTGACGTCACGTTGCACGACAAAAATATACCTTTGACAATCAACACTATAACATATAAGCCAATCATATTGCAGACATTTGCTTTTTACAACCAATAACAGCAGTACTATATCGCTGATTATTGGGCACCATGCAAAATATTCACAAAACAATGTAGCTACTCAAAAACTAAATAGCCTTGTTGCGAAATATCGCTTAGCAACGATGTTCTGTCCTTAGTGATATCGCTAGGTTACGTAAAACTAAACAGTTTTACGTCTAAACACCAACAAACTGTGTGAACAAAGTTTGGCTTGCGTTAAAAATTTTAAAATGTTGTGTTTTGGAAGTATTCCGCTGAATTTAATTGAGGATGAATATTGATTGTTGGATTATTTTTCAATAAAGTTAATCGTTATGTATTAATATTGTTAAATAGTCGTCCCAAATACCACTCGAAGTGGATATATTTTTTTTTAAATATTTTACCATTTCCATAGAAATTATTGCAAATTTTACTCAAGAAAATCACATTTAAATGTCACTCGGCTTCGGCTCATGATACTTTTGATATGATTTTGTTTCGTGAAATTTAAACGCAATAATTTACATGGAAACGGCAAAATATTTGTCAAAAATATATCCACTACTTGTGGTATTGCCCTTGGAAGAAATTCCATCAGAAAAAAACACTTTTGATAAACTGGCGCTGAGAGCTTATGGTATTACTGGACTTTCAACGAGAAAGACATTTTGCAAGTGCATTACTTACCTATAAACACATACGAAGTTGGCGCTAAGTTACACATGAGGAAAATTATTACCTTAAAATATACATAACATATTCAAAATTTGCGGTAAATCACACATACAATACGAAATTAATAAAAGATTCAACTTAGCTTAGTGAAGCAAATTAATCGGCAATTGTTTGGGAATCCAAGATATCAAACATCGGAGCTGAGCGAAAATAATGGGCCGAGTACGGTAAACAGCTCGGAGATAAAACAGGAATTCCTGAATAGCAACATCCAATTTTGGTGGTTAGAAAATCGTACCTTAGTCGTCATTTACCAAAACTGGAAATGTACGGCAGCTACATTCATGAACGAATAACACTCACCTACGCACAGACTATCTGTTCAATAATCGCTGGTCCACTGATCTTGAATAAAAACTTGTTTTGCGGAATCCTCGCCCATTAAATGTGTGTCTAGAAAGCAGCAGTGGCGTCAGTTCTTAAACTAACCTAACATCTTTGGTTCTTTCTTAGTAATTTCGCACTTCAGTTATTGCGTATGTAAACTAAGCTGTAGCCAGTGTTCTCCTTTTAAATAGTTTTCTAACTAACAATAGCAGTAAAGCAAATGCCTAGGTGAGTATTGCTCACCTATTCCGTAGGCTAGAAGCAATATTACGCGTCTTCGTGAGTATAGAATTATATAGTTAATACGATGCTAGTTGCACGATAATTAACATAATTCTGTGCGTATGAAGTATGACGGTGAAGCGTAGTTGTAAAACCGAGATAACAAAAGATTGGACTAAAATTATTGTCTATCCTGCTTTTCCATTTACAACGGGCATATGAGTTTGCTATCGGGCACATTTAATTGCTATGTTACTATGCAGTCGAAATTAAATATACTGCGCACTTGCAAGCAAAAATTAATTCTGTTTGCTAGTGAAATTCGAAAATTCTTGTATTAGTATTGTTTACTTAAGAACTTTCCTTTATAGCACATATTGTGCTCTATTGTTAAAATATACAAAGCTTTCCTATAGTAAATTATATTGAGGTTAATATTAGTGTTCCTACAGCATTTCCCTAGTAGGAGAGTTTTTTTTTTATTTCCAAGTTGACTTTAATGTAGGGAAGAGGTTGATATTGTAAAAGTATTTTTTATTATATCCTAGTGTGTTACTCTGGATGTGATTTAAATCTCTTCGATGGTAGATCTCCACCTCTGCTTTATTTAATTTTTTACTGATCGCTATTTAACACAGTCTTTGATGTATTGGGCACTTATCTGTGGCAAAAGTACATTTACGGAGTTGGCGACATTCTCTACGTGAAAGAACTAAAGCTTACGTACCATTTCTGAGTAAGTATCTATACAATACCTTGCTATTGTGTAATTGGAAACCAGAGGCACAGAAATACATTGTAATGGTTTTTAGTGTAAGGGTTTGATATCAGATTAAGAAGGTTAAAAGAATACAATATTAAATTACAAAGATGAATTTAAGTAGTAAATGGACATCAAATATGTATTTTGTAAAGAAATTAAATAGAATTAAAATTCAATTTGAATGATGCTATATAAGAAACAGAAACGTTCTAACATAATTTCATTATTTTCTGAAATTATGCAAAACAGTATCACTAAATAGTATATTACAGTCCGAGATGGGATGTGTTTCATTACTGTCGAGAGATTAGTTAGCAGCTATTATCTCGAGACTAAGGAAACTTCCTGTCGTGATTTGTATACTATTTTATTCGCAACCACTTTATTCTAAACAATAATTGGAAAAATTATTATATTATGATACGTCAGGTTGTGACGCGCCTGAATGGATCAACGAGATTCCCAGTGTCCCTACCTACTCAGCGGTCGGGAATGTACTTTCCGCACTCACTTCCTGCACTTGAGCGGCAAGTGAGTGCGGGAAGTAGCGGGCTGAAATGTATGACTTCCCCCACTCAAATGAGGTCAGGAATGTAAACGTTACATATATGGTTGCGAATAAAAGATTTTTAATTATTATGAGAATGTAAAGTAATTTTGGACTAAAGAAAATATAATACTTTTATAAGCGGATAGACTTTCTAAAATAAACCCTTTATAAAAAGATTTTAATTTGTTTGAAATGTAAAGGGTTGTTAATTAAAATAAAATTTGCGAAAAGAGTTAAGAAATAACATTTTAAAATATTTGAAGATGTGGTAATGGTAAACAGAAGTTTCGATGTAGTGAGAGTGCCATATGTAATACAGTTATAATCTACAAAAGCAATTTCTGGAATTGGATGCAGAACTAAGTGTATTGTCAATCAATTCATCATCATCATCATTTACAGCGTTTATATATTCCATCTCTGGATGTATGCCTCCCCAATTTGTCGCCATTTTCTGCGTTCGGTGGTTGATCCCATCCACTGTGTTCCGGCTATTTTGCATATATCATCTCTCCATCTGGTTCTAGGCCTGCCTAGATCTCTACTTCCCGTTCTTGGCCTCCATTCGGTCACCTTCTTGCTCCATCTGTTGTCATCCCTACTCGTAACATGTCCCGCCCATTGCCACTTTAGGCTTGCGATTCGTCTTGCTACATATTCTACTCTAGTTTTATTTCTTATCCATTGATTTGCCTTTCTTTCCTGTAGCTGTACTCCAGGCATTGATCTTTCCATTGAATCAATTACATCATATGAATTAGATAGCAGAGAATGGTTTTACTGGAAGTGGTTTACATCCAGTTTGTTAGCAGAGTGCGCTTCTTGTGGGGTGGATAGAAGGTTTTTCATCTGCTGGAGTTGTACTTCGCCAAGCTTGCTATTGAAGTGACATTTTGTAACTTCCATCTAGTCGAGGTTCGTGATACTAGGTTGTCAACGGCTTGTAAATTTAGAAAGGAAGACGTGGAAGGCATTTGCTTCTGATCATTTTTAGCAGTTCTGTTGGAGAAGAGTGGTAGGTGCCTTGTTGTGTTTGGCTGGGAGGTGTTTGCGGTTCCCCAGTTTGTTTGAGTTCGTACTGGGATTTGTCTGAACGTTGCGAGGTTTCTATGAGACTACCGGATGCATTTGGTTTAGTAAAGGATCATATAGAGGTTCATATACAGGTGACAGGCTACAGATATTTATGCAAAAACTGAAAGAAAAACATAAAAAGAGTGAAGTGAGGTAATTATAAAAAGGGAGAACTGACTATTTAATATTTGTTGAATGACAAGTAATATAACGAAAAGGTATTTGTAATTGATTTTGTACTTACATAATTTGAATTGACATTGACAGACGTGCAATTTGTCATGGAATTAAAAAAAGAATTTTCAGAAACAAAAGCAGTATTGATTATGTGTGAATCCGACCTGTGTTTTTAAAGAGTAAATGTTTTCTACTGGAGCTAGAGATATTTAATAATATTGATAACTCATAACTTATAAAAGCGTAAATGGGTTACTTAAATTCATTTTTAAAGAGTATTGATTAAAAATAAATTAAAGTATAATACAAGTCAGAAATAATAGCTACAGCATACTAAATATTGTTATAACATAAAAATATAGACGAATTTTCGAGTTCCTCATTGTTGTATAAACGATATTTTTGTTAATTCAAAGATAATTATTAATTTCCTTGAGACATTACGAATAAGTTTACACTTACACATTTCTAGGTGTCAGAGTTCTTTTGAAATCTTGCTAAATGAAATAATGAGTAATCTTTAAACTTCCTATGACGGCCTAATTAATTTTTTATTCATTACCAAACGGATTTATAATTTAAAACGAACATATAAAGTGCTAACTATTCTCCAATGTCCAACAATATAGAGAGATAACGAATGATACTTAGAACAAACATTAGAATGAACAATATTTACTCCATAATATGCCATTAATACATGAGTTACTTCTTCATTCACCACTGCTGGAAGGTGTAGCGTATGCAAATTTTTGTTTGAAATCATCGTGCTGCCTTTCCATTAATGAAAGGCAAATGTATGGCAATGCCTACTTCAATATGTAATAAATTTCTCTTTAAGTGCACGCAACTTAACCAATATACATGCAAATGGCAGTCTATCAATTCTGTACCATCATCAAACAGTCTCGTACGTGGTAAACTAACAGCGGAACACGTTACCTAAAAGCTGAAATAGATTTCCGCCAGACGTGAAATCACAGCAATCTAAGATGTTGATGAGAATACATTACGACGTTATTCCAATGCTAATGGAAGCGTTATGAAGCGATCCAGTTAAACTCCCTTGTTGTTCGAACTGCTTACATTCCACCGCGGTGCCTACTTATATTAAGCCGGCGTCTTATTCGCTTCCGCTTAGGAAGATTATTAATACAGTGGGTACCAATTTCATTGACTTACGCATAAATTTACCTAAGTGCGCTGAGAAGTTGTTAATAACAGTTTCAATCGAACTTGGAGTCTTTGATAGGCCCAGTAAATTTTGAATAAGCCTTGAATTATTTATTTTCGGCTTTGCATACGGTTAATGCGTTAACGCTATCGAGGGAGTCTCCAGTTTACGCACAACCGAAAACATTTCCATCTTCCATCTTACATAAAGTGTTAAATGTTTCTTATTATATTCTCATAATGACAAAAAAACCATATAACGGAGTAAGGATGTGAATGAATAATAAAATTTCAGTTAATTTCATAACTTCGGTAGTGGATGCCAATCTCGTTCTTATGTTGCTCAGTTTTGTTCTGTTCTGTTCTGTTAACCCTACGATGTATAAATTTGAATATAAAATGCAGACCAAACAAAACTTGAATTTTACTCTAGTTCTGTGCGTATCCATAGTTTAAAAATCTCGTTAATATTCTGATGTTGCGATAGATTTCATAAAAACCAGATAGTTTTTTAACAAATTTTTATTGTACAAGTTTTACTATCTTTACTTTACTACCCACCTTCTCCAAAATATTTACAACTAACATCCAGACGATTTTGAAAAAAACTAATTATAGATAGAGCTATGGAATGATAGTTTGAACTGCCTAATTGTCCAATGTACGAAGATACTACATTAAACAATGCCTTGTAAGAACTACCCAAAATATACATTTTACAAATATGAGGTTAATATAGTGATTTCCCTTTTGGTTGTGTTCTTACTGGAAGCTGATTAATCTATAATTTTCTTATATAACTTTATAGTAATAATAATATGTTAGGGTCTATAATGGGTTCCGGGCAACATTGCAGAATTAATTGAGGTTTAATATAAACTAAAAATTGCATTCGCTTTTATGTATAACGCTTACATGAAGGTATTGGATGGAGGTGCAGGTAAGGTTTTTAACCCAAAGTAAATCCCGTGTTGTGGTTGGGCAATATTCAGTTGTTGAATTATTATTTGATAAGTGTATGTTATGTTTCGTTTTCTTGCTCAATAAGGACCTTATTATTATTACTATTGTTATTATTATTAGTAGTAGTAGTATAGTCAAAAAGTTTTTGGGAATGCGAGTATATAGCATTTGAACGAACCACTGAGGCTCGTTTATTGTGGTTCTTCCCACTGGCATCAATGATTAGAATTTGGTCTTCTCAGAGCTAATATTCAGTTCTTTATTTATTCTTCAAATATTTTTATTCAATTCTCCATTTTTCTAAATCTTTGATACTGGTTGTGCAACGTCGATATCATACTCTAAATTTCTGATTTCCTTTCCTCTTATGGCAATTCTACCTTTCTAATTTTCCAAGGTTTTTCTCATGTGTTCTCCACGTATATTAAACATTACAATCGACAAATATCTTCTTTGCTGACAATTGTATAATTGTCAACATATGTCCATGGTACAGTTCAGTCCACTCGATTAATCACATCTTCTGGTAATTGATGTGAGTTAGTTATATACAGTTTAAACCAAACTACCACGTTAACTGGCAAATATTCACACCAAACTGGCAACTACGGCTTCGTGAGGGCACAAAGTCAAATTTACTTGAGGCGACGGTAAAGTGCATTAAAAACGCAAAACCTAACCCTGCAGTTGTCGATCTTTTGTAGCGGCTTGCACTCCGGAAAGACTGGACTGACCACCCCTACACGAAGAGAAACGCTAGGATACGCTCAATTATTTTGCAAATTTGCTTTTACAGCTAGCATACACTAATGGAAAGAAGCTGTAAACTATCGCCCATCTACTTGCCTCTAACGCACTTAATAGATCACCCAGGAATTATGCATGTCACTTAATAAAGAATTTAAAGATATAAATAAAATATAAATCTGATGGCGTTTCGCGTCGGGCCCACTGTTGGCCGTTAGTAGTATTTGCAGCAATATTTGATTTTAGAAATGCATAATTATTTCTTGAACAAACCAATTGTGTCCCAAATCTACAATTTATAAAATGAGCTTCTTTCTAGGCGAGAGTGTGATATGAGAAGTGGTTTGCCAAAAGAGAAAGCAAATATTCAACTGTATTTAGAAGTGCTAGAACTACAAGTTGCTACTTACTACAGGAAAGAGTAAAGATGACCAGTTTAGTTTGTTAGCATCAACAAATAGTACAGATATGTCTGTTTAGAAAAAAATCTACTTCAGATAGAACAATTTTCAAGAGACTGTAGGTTCACGAAATGTGCCACAAGTTGACATTGCAGATTTCTCAAATTCGTGTTCTTGCTGGTCTTCTTAGAACTCATAGTATAGAAAGTAAAAAGTACTTTTCGAAAATAGGGCAGTTTAGTTAAAAATATATTTAAATAATCAGCTCCAATGCATGAAAACTGTCTATGTTTGTTATTCGTGTAGAGAATACAGATGCATTCATTTCATACTTGCTCAGCACTGAAACCATGTCCAGGAAAGATAACCAAATATTAAAAAAAACATGAATATAATACATGTTGATATTAAGACCTACTAATAGCAATTTAGAAAAAAATCGTCAAAATTGGAATTTCCATGTGACTGAAAGGGTTAAGCAGAAAATTATCCTCACTTTCTGGCAGTTTTTGTTACGTTACGTACGATCAACTCAGCTTAAGTTTCAGATAAAACCCTTACATGGGAATAATATTCTAAATGTGTTAAATTGTAAACCTCCTGATGTGGGCTTAGTTGATGTCACAGAAGGGAGCAATGACATGCAATTCTGATTTGCTTCGAACAAATGACAACGAAGAAAAATTCCATGGAAAGGCTGACCATCAAGAGCAAAATTGAAACCTTAAAACAAACTTTAGTAGGTTTGATTGACTGTTCGGTAAAAGCATAAAACGGAAAAAACTTTAAA
>CALNHX010010471.1:0-39913 GCA_940337035.1 Agriotes lineatus
CTGCCCCTGGGACGAGGAACTTCTGCAGCCCATTGCGAGTTCCTTCTTGGCACGCTCTCGCCCCCAAGTTGCCGCATTCGGCCTGGTTGCCACCTTCACTCGTCCAACACCTCGTGCTTCACCCCTGCTAGGTTTTATTATAGTTTAACAAGGTATAGTTCCAAATGACCCATAGATGAATTTGGCATGATTGATTTTGTGCAACACGTTTTATAAACTGCGTTTACCTAGGTACTATTTGTGCAATAGATGCTTAATTACGTATTGGATTAACTTGTGTACACTCCCCCCTGTTTCCGCAATCCTTTTTATTGTATTCACGTACCTGTCGGTTTCGAGAACACATTTTCACTCGAGTAACGACTCAGTGTTTTAACCTCGATTTGGTTATCGTTGTGGTTTGACAGGTTGTGGCTACGTTGCCGCTCGTGGGAATTTTGCAGTTATAATTTAGTCAAAATTAACTTTATAGATCAAGGTGTCACGGGACGCCTAAAGTCGGGGTAACTGGCAATCCTTTTAGTTAAAATACACTTGGACACAAAGACTAAAGCTACTGTTGCGAGATTAATAAGAACACTTAAGTACAAATACTTGCATTTATTTTATTGCCGTTTACAGAACACTTAAGTTTAATACCGTTGCTTCTTAACTTTACTTATTAACTTCTTATTAAATAACTAAATTCTAAGTCCAGTTTAATCAAGAAAACTCGGTAGGCGTTTACAAATTTCTAAATAAGCCTATCAGAGCAGTTCTAATTTTTGGATTTTTGGCACGTACATACGGACGTGACAGTTCATAATACTTCTATGAATTAGACAAATTTGAAGCTTTCACACGATGAAATTGGTCAAACTCGATCTCTCGCAAATTATTGCTAATCAAGTTTTACAATGCTGCTACAAGAATTTGCCCCCGCCGGCACGAAATTTTTACGATCGAGTTGCAACAGTCGCACTTCTGATCACGTTCTGGCCATATACTTTGCCTAATAGTAATCCCTGCATAAATTTGCTCTAATCTATTCGCGAGATTGAAATATCTAAAGCTTCCCAGAGAACGGCACATTTCTAAACACCGGCTAGCATTCGCTTGCTGTAATTTTAATATTACATTTTGCCTACGAATTCTACCTTAAAATATTTGTGATACAAATGGCTTATAACTAACTAAAGTACAGTTTCTTACAACCGCGTATAGTTCATTTCATTAAAGAACGCAAATCGTAACAAGGGTTTTGAGCGATAGCAAGTGGATCGCTTGTAATATCAAAGAACGTACTATAAATTTCTCTTCGACGCGGACGTAGCAACCCTTATGAGGCATCATAAACTGGTATGTTCCGCTCAGTCAAAAACATGAGCGTCGTAAATTTGACTCAGCAAGCTAACCTTCGGGGTTGAACGTTAGCGCTCCATACACTTGCGCCGTTCTCACCCAGGTTTCGTTTTAGACCGCTCTCTGCCTCACAGAGTTCATTTCTATATTTAGAGCTATTGCTGGGTGTAGAATTATTTCAACGTACTCCGTCATGTTTAGATCTCCGCTTCACGGAGACCCTAATTGTAATAGAAGTCATAAATGCTTACGAGTTTATTTATTCAAATTATGATTGGGAGGTACAGTTAGGTGGTTACTTAGCATCTACCGCCTAATTCCTAATTTTGTTATTACGCAATACTACTCTTTTAATGTGTTCCAATGGCCTTATATTTATATTATTTGTTGCCACATTTATATTTATATATATATATATATATATGTTTATATGCTATAGTTACGAATGCACTATAGAACCAGTATTTAATAAATTTCGTTACTAGTTTGAGTTTGTATTATTTTTGTTAGATTGGTATATCTTAACTTTGGGTTGGTCCGGCCCAACGATTCTTCTGCGTCGAGGACCTGGCGCAATTTCCTTTAGTTTCTTTTTTAGATTCGCCAGAACCCCGACACTCACGACGAGTTAGCCAACCTAGGTTCATATTTACCAGCTAGCAAAATATCCAGTATAACTTTCGCCAACAGGTAAGGGCCGACCTTCGCACCCTTCGTCACCCCTTTGATTGCCAATTGTTATATTAGTTATAAATTTGAGTGAACGACACATTAATAAGGTTAATATGTCTTCAACGAATTCTATAAGCACAAACAATGGAAGCGACCATTTACGCTTCTGAATCAATCTAGTAGTTAAATAGCTGTATCCCCAGTTGGAGAAAATTGTGCGACAAGGATAGATATAAAAAATCACTAATGGCGGTACCTTATTGATATAGTGACCTTAACCGAACGTGCTGGTGGCTGCCATCTGCCGCCAACATGCGGTACTACCGAGATTTTAGTTTGCAAACCTGCATAGGTTATGTTTATTGCCAAACGTCATTTTTGAAGTTGTGTTTTTATTTAGTTATTGAACTGATATTTGAGTGTAAAGTGGTTTATTGGTTTATTAGAAGGTGTACTGTATGTGTAGCTAGTTGTGTAAAACCTTTTGGATTGAAGATAGAAGCGCGGTTCGCGGTTAAAATTAATGTGTACAATTGTGGACAACAGGACCGAGGCAGTGGCACATACCTAAACCCCTATACCAACTAATTTGTGTTAACCATTGCAAATTAATTGGAAAACTCAATAAACATGTGCGACAAGGCAGGGCCCAGCTCGGGTAAGCGAGTTTACCAAAAAAATTTATGATTTTGAAAAAGACCATGACAAACTTTATGCTTTGCTAATGAATGATAATTCGGATATTGATTTGAGCGATGAAGATGCAGATGATGATAATGTTCCCGAAATATTTAACCTTCCTACAAATGTAGTCAAGAGAATTGGGAGCGATAAAGTTGGCAAAAATCAAAAAATTTTAGAAGAAGAAGCACTTGACGATAATGGAGATGACGGTGAAACCCAAATCGAAGATACTCCTCAAGTTATAGATGGAAATGCTCTTCCCGAATTTAGTCCACTTGCTAATTTTAGTTTGACTCATAAAACCGATGTGAAGTGGCAGAACAGATTAATTTCCGCAAAAACTAACATGTGGGAACCTCGATTGAATGAAACACTAGAATTACGCTCCCCTCTAGAATATTTTCAAAACTATATACCGAATTCATTATTTGATCTGATGGTCGAGAAAACGAATATATATGCTCTACAAAATGATAAGAAAAAATTGAAACCAACAACGTCTGATGAATTGAAGACCCTTGTCGCATTACACATGGCAGCTGGCGTTTTGAAATTTCCTAGAATCAAATTATATTGGGACACAGCCATGAAAGTGAATATTTTCATCGACAACATGAAAAGGGATCGGTTTTTTGAACTTCGTTCAAATTTACACTTCGTAAATATTCTAGAGCGTTCTGATGGTTGCACTGACAAATATTTCAAAGTGCGTCCACTTTACGACGTAATACGCAACCGTTGTCTTCAATTGACATTAGAAGAAGAACTCAGCATTGACGAAGCCATGGTACCCTTTACAGGCCGCTTTTCTGGAAAGCAATATATAAAAGGCAAGCCTACTCCCTGGGGGATAAAAATCTTTATGCTTTGTGGAAAAAGTGGACTTGCATATGATTTTCTACTATATCAAGGACAAACACCTGAAATTTCTCCAGACACACAGAAAACATTTGGTTTAGGACCTTCAGTAGTTTTGAAATTGGCGGAAAGGATTGGTGATGAAGCCGGACACAAGTTATATTTTGATAACTTTTTTTCATCATACCATTTATTTCAAGCGTTAGCCCAGTTACGTATCGATGCTGCAGGGACTGTGAGAGTCAATCGATTTATAAAACCACCATTAATTTCGGATAAAGAAGCTCTAAAAAGGGAAAGAGGATTTTCTTACGAAATTTGCAGTGCTGATAATATCAGCTTGATAAAATGGGTTGATAATCGCTGTGTGGTTCTGAGTTCCAATTTCATAGGAGCAGGAGAAGGAGATCTTGTGGAACGTTGGAGCAAAAAAGACAATAGGTTCATAACAATCAACAGACCCGAAATTGTGCGTAAATATAATCATGGTATGGGAGGCGTGGACCTGTTTGATCAACTTATAAGTTACTACCGAATATTTATCAGGTCAAGAAAATGGACCCTTCGCATGATCTTTCATGCCATTGACTTTGCTGTAGTTCAAGCTTGGCAGGAATACAGGAAAGATGCACAAGAACTTGGCATTCCTACAAAAAAAATGTTGGACCTACTATATTTCAGGATGCGTGTCATTGATGGACTTCTTCAATGTGGAAGAAAAGTTCCTGAAAGAAAAAGGGGTCGTCCTTCCACTTCGGTTCCAGCAAGTGCACCTGTAATTCAAAGGCGCCGCGGAGAAATTCGTCCAATTGGGGAAATTCAGAAATTTAGAAAAAAGATTTTTGTGGCTTTGCTGTCGGGCGTATTTTCTAAACAATCCAGCGTGAGTGCAATCTGGTCAGCATTATCGAAGCAAGGAACTATGCATGCAATATATTTTGGTGACTATTGCTTGAATCGATTAAAAAAAGCTAACAAATCATCATTTACTGCGTTCGGAAAGGTACCTGTGACAGCTCTGTTTTCTCGAAAACGTTCATTCATCTCACTTCCACCCGTGCCGATGGCTATTATCGATCTCTTTCTGCGAATGATTTCGAGGAAACAGAGCTGTCAGAGGTACCTTTCCGAACGCAGCTATTTTAATGAGTAAGGTGGAGTATTACCGATAAGTTGTTATATAACAATAATTATCGACGCAAGCCATTTTTGAATGGTTGAAAGTTCAAAAAGTGAGTGCGATCATTGGTCAAATGACATCGTTCGACAGATGTATGCAATAGTCTACCTCGGGGCTGTCCAACACGTTGCCCGCGGGCCGCATGCGGGATTTTTTTGCGGCTCGCGGATTGATAGGTACTATATTTTCAGAAAACATGAATCTGGAATAGGTATAAATTATAAATCGTTGAAAAAAATAAAACATAGGTACATAAAACAAAGGTACAAAAATATATAAGTAGTAAAAGAATTTTCACTTTATCTGGCAACATTGTGTTAGGAAACAGTCGCGCCCATCTTCGGTGCAAGGCTTGTCTTGTCCATTGTTTCGGTCTGGAAATTGCCACCTCTTTTTGACTGTTTTTTTAATAGTGTTTAGTTCTTGTAGTTGTTCATTGATGTTAATTAATGATTACTTTGACAGTTCTTACTTTTGAACAAATGCCATTTTATCTAGCTTACTTATCGCTATACGTAAATTTACATTAATTGATGCAGATTTTTTCTTTTGTAGATATCTCAAGAACGGACGAGAATTAATCTAAAGTGTATATGATTTTTTTTGTTTAGAATCACCTATAGAACACATGTTGTAAGTTTGTCGGTTACCTCATGGAACACCCTGTATTGTGAAGAATGTGGCCTAAATTGTTTTTATTATTAATTAAAATTGTGTTGTAGAATCCGTACTTATTTACTGCGCTGAAATAAATGGTTGTATGCCCTTTTAATATTTTATTTACCTGCAATTAATTATAACACTATATAACACTATTATAACGCTAGCTCAGTAGAACAATAACTCTTTAATCCCAGGGTGAGTTCCTAGTAGGTTGTAATTTACAATTTATCTGGTACGGTACTGTGCACCGGAATTAGTTCAAATATGCGGTAGCTAAATGTTTGCAAAACTGTAAAAAATCCCACAAAATGGTTTGTGTCGTGCAGTCAGCGTTGCTTGAAGTAAAATGCTCATGAAATTATGAAAAAACTCGAATGGTAAATACTTAAATCTTCAGGCTTTGCGACAAATAACATTTTTTGTTTCAGGCACGTATTTTTTTGTGACGTCAGATGGACGCCAGCTTAAATTTTGCAATTGTTTTAATCGGACTCTTCGATACCTTCGCATAACCTCAAAATTTGGAACGCCTTGCTTATTTTTTGAACTGCGCCGTCGGTGGAGCCCTTAACTAGCTTGTATCTTCTTCAGTAGGGCCCATCGAATTCCTAACGCTAACACTGATATTTTTAGGCAAAATTGGTACCTTATAATTGGTGGTGGCTGCCGCAATGCTGAGAGATGACCCCAGTTGGTATCTGCCTCTGGAACGGCTTTCTCTGGTGTTGTAGCTGGTGGTGGCACTTCTACATTCCTGCCCGATGTGTAGCAGTGAAGACCCCTGGCTCTGGACCCTTATCTTGGCCGAAATTGAATATCGGAATCCTGAACTGAACGGCTGCCGAAGTCGTCGGAGATGCGCTCTGAGAAAATTTTATTTTTATGTTGCGGAAAACCCCACAAACATTCCCATATGAACTTCGACACGTGCACAACACAATAATATACTTTTCATGTTTCAAAATGCTTCTTTATTATATAAAAACTTTAATTAAAGTGGAGCACAAGTTTCACAATGTCAAGCTTCTTAATTATTCGTTTGTTCTCTCCCGTTATTAAAACAAATTCGAATCTATTGCTACAGTTACAATGCTAACGAAAATAAGTTTTGATGAATTTTAGTACATAATGGAAATAAGTTTGATTACATAATTTTAAATTTTAATATTTCTTACAAACTAAAATATTGTCTTTTTCCTAATCTAAATTGTTTCTTTGCGCCACACACACAAACACGTTTTATTAATTGCTCTGCTTTTTCACTAATGTTAAATGCACTGATTATTTATAGAGTTCATTTCTTCTCAATTGCTTTTCCATGTCCTTCTGCCTGCCTTCTCAGATTGTTCTTTTGCAATGTACTGATATTTTATTGTGGCTTTCTTTACTTTTTTAGATTCCTCACAAATTTCACTGACTAGCTTTATTGAAATCTACGCTTCTATTACATGCACATAGCAAACCTTTTTGTGTCTATTATTTTTTTTCGGTTCGGCTATTTATTATGTACAAACCTATTGTTTAATTTATTTGAAAGTCAACTTTGACCCCTATGAAAAACAAGCCTTGCTCTTTGCGTTCCTTTTACTCAGTTACTTTACTATTACTGGCATCTCTTTACCAATGCATTTATCGTTTGAATTTTAAGCTTATCATTGCAGTTAATAAAACACCCCAATTCTGTGCTTATTGAATTGTTCATTAGGTTGCACTGCTAGCAGAGTCGAGTCGTGGGCCTAATACCATTACAGTATATCTCTTTTACGTTTCAATGTTTTTGTAATGTAACCTAAGCTTCTTGAATAAATACAAATTAGTACCCAAATAGACACATTTTATATTTATTACAAATCACTCAGAAAGTCGCATACGACACATTTTACGATGCGGCCCTCATAACCTTAAATTTTTTTACAGTGGCCCTTAGGCCATTTGAAGTTGGACAGCCCTGGTCTACCTAATACAAAATTTTGAAAAAAAATTGTAACATTTAAATTGAATAAAGAAAAATCTCATTTAGGAAACTATAAAAGAATATTTTAAAGTGTTCATTTAAAAAATTTAATTTTGAAATTAAGTCTTAGCTTGTGAAATTTCGAAAAATATTCCAAAAATAGAAAAATTAATTTTTTTCAAAAGTTAATTACTTACTCCTTGGCGCTACGGTCCACAAGAAGCCATGGTCTTCCGAGAAAGGGGTTTCTAGATTGCTGTTTTACAAGATACGGTTGTCACTCGCGCCTTAACCTTTGGTATTATTGCCATAGGGGGGGGGGGGGTAGTTTCTTGCTATTTACTCTTCCCCATTCTTGACATCGTTTACAATTTTACTCCACTCTCTTCGGTCAGCTGCCTTCTGTTTCCATTGGGTAACTCCAATTGTTCTTAAATCTTTATCCACTTCTTCCTTCCATCTTAGTCTCGGTCTGCCCCTGTTTCTTCTCTCTTTCGGTGTGTTTTGCAGTACCTTCTTTGATCCTATTGTTGGTTGCATCCGCTCGACATGCCCCAGTCATCTTACCCGCATACTTTTAATGTTTTTGGATATGCATGCTTCCCTATCCTATACCGTGTTCTGATTTCACTATTTGTTAAGACACGCCAAAATCCGTTTTTATTTACCGGCCTATATATGTTTCTTAATATTTTGCGTTCCCATGCGTCCAGCTGTTTACACTCATTATGTGTTAGGCACCACGATTCCACCCCGTAAGTCACTACCAGTTTTATCACTGTCTTACACACTTTAATTTTATTTTTAATTGATAATGTTTTTAAGGTAATTATATCCCTTAGCCCGAAATAACATCTATTACCTGCCGAAATTGTAGCCTTCAGTTCCTCTTCTATATTATCTCCTTCATTGATTATAGAGCCTAAGTATTTGAAATTTTTAACACGTTCATATTGGTTAGCATTTACTCTAATTTCTTTGACATTTTTGTACCTTACGGCTTTCGTGGTTAGCATATGGTACGTTAATTTTTAGGCCTTATTATATCAATGTCATTTGCATACGCTAGTAATTGACACTGCCTATTATAGATTGTGCCTCCTAGGTTAATAGGGTCAGTTCTTATTATTCTTTCCAAGGCAAAATTGAACAGCATCGTTGACATAATATTTCCTTGCCTCAATCCGTTACTTATAGTAAAGCTCTCTGTCAGTTGTCCTGGTATTCTAATGTTTGATTTCGTGTCTAGTAGACACATTTTTATTAGTTTTCTGAGTATCCCAAACTCGTCCAATCCTTTGAGCAGTTCTTCTTATTGTGTCGTAGGCCTGTCTAAAGTCTACGAACAGATGATGTAGGGTGGGTGCACCAATAGTTGACCGGTTAAGAACTTTTTTTTACAAAAAGGCCCGTAGTAAGTAAAGTATTAATTTTTCGTGAAAATTAAAAATGTATACAAGACGTGCCAAGTTTTGGGATTCTAAATATTATATGCTATCTTAAAAAAAGTGTTTATTTTAAGTTTAAAAAAATTATCAAAAAAAAAGTCACAAATCACCAGTGATTGACCAACTATAACTAGTATTTGACCACAAATTAACCCAGTAGTTGACCACTTGACTAAATAAAGTGAAACAAGTTTTTAAGCAGAACTAGGTATATATTTATTAAAGAAATACAGGAACTTATTTTTAAATAAAGATGGTTTACCAACAAAAAAAATCAATATTGTTCTTAAAATAACAATTATAATCTAATTTTTAATCTTAAGTTTTTCAAAAATATTTAAATGCTAACATCTTTGGGGAACTTAAATTTAATCCGATTTCCAGTTGTAGTAATCACCCTTGGTGTTTCTAACTTTTCAACGAGTTGCTCAGTATTTACAACGCTAATATCATTTTCAATGACTTTGAAAGTAGACTTACTTCCTTCTATTGGAGTAAACGCCTGTACTTCAACGTCACATGTATCATAAATATTTTGTACAGTGCAAACGAACTTATGACTGGATTTTTTTCCTGGAAAAGAAACCAAATAGAAGTCTCCGACTGAAATGTCTTTCTTCAGTTTCTTCGATACATTGGCCAATGATTCATTTTCACTATCACTGCTAAAATGCTCTGATATATCATCTAGACTCGAGCCACTCTCCTGCCATTCCTCATATTCACTCTCAGAACTATCAGAGTATTTTACTTTGTCTTCCTTCTTCTTCGATTTGTTAGCTTTAGCTTTTTTGGCCAAATTTTTATTTTCAGCTACTTTTAACTTTTCTTCTTGCTTCTTTTTTCTCAAAACAGCCTTCTCTTGTTTCTCTCTCTCTCTTTTGATTTTGGCCTTTTCTTTCTCTTCATGGTACTGCAACCACTTAAGTGAAGTAGTTGCATAGGGAAGCTTTTCTTTCCTTGCGACTTCTTTCTTTTCAGGTGACTTTGGCCAATAAATATGATCAAGGAAGGCAGCACTAAAATTTCTTCTTTGTGACTGTTGTAGCGGTACTGGAGTTTCTGCTCTTTTTACACATACGTCGCGTAAAATAATTATGCGTTTCTCCTGTTCTATTGCTTCTTTTTCAACTAAAACTTCTTCAACCGGATCTGGAACTTGACCAGTTTCTGTTTCGTTAATTTCCAACTCATTGTTATATTCTTTTACTTCAGTCTCAATATTACAGTTTTGCTTTTCAGTCTCTTTGTTATTTTCATCTGTTTCAGTGTTGCTCTCAGTTTCTTCTTTGGCATTTTCATAATCATTATTATTACATTTATTTTCCAATTCTATGTCTTTTTCTTTATTTTGCTCTTGGCATCTTTGTTTCAATTTTCTCCAAACATTGTATAATTCTTTTGCCGACTCATCTCCGACCCATTCCCCCATTTCCGCTTTTTTAAATTCTTGCCGTCTTTTCGTTGGAATAACTGAATCGAAATACAGAACATGTGGTACGTCAAAGTTAGTTGGCTTGATATTTTCAATTCCGTCTTGATCTAAAGTCCGCGAAGCATCGTGCATGCATTTTGTAAAATCTACTGCCTCGACGTCAAACGGATACAGTCCACACTTTCTAAATCCGTTTTTAACAGTATCTGCTCCAATCTGCTGTACACTATTTTCTAACAAAATTGGAAAAGTGGCTTTATTAACGACTTTATTATTATTAGCTTTTTTCCAATCAAAAATAACTTTTTTCCATTTACTTTTTAATGGAAAAAATAAGGACACATCGGCAGGCTGTAAAATGTGTGTTGCATTTGGTAGAAGTGCGTACAAAAAAATGCCATTATTAGCACAAAACTTACTCAAATTATACGTAAGATGAGATTTATGTCCATCAAGTATATATAATATAGGTAATTTTATACCTTTGCTTTGTAAATGGGGTAATAAGGTATTACACACGTAACTGAAAAATGTTTCACTGGTCATTCAACCTTTTTTTGATCGACCTGAAAAAAAAAACAGTTAATTACCTAGCTTTGAGATATGTTAAATAACCTACCTATTACCCAGTCAGGATTGGTGTTCCTTACAATTTCTGCTGGGATTCTCTCATACGGATAAACAATCATTGGAGGATAAATTTGGCCATCAGCGGAAATTGTAAATAAAGCAGTGATACACTCCTTTTCAGATCCAGATTTTATTTCGTAAAAATTTCTCATTCCTCGGGGTCCCAATACATGTCCAGTTTTTGGATTGGTTGCAAATCCCGATTCATCGGAATTTAGAATTCTAGTAGGATCATCTAAAATATCCTCAGCATTTTCTTCGGTTAAATAAGTCCGAATGGAATCATGCCACTCTCGTATAGATCTCTCAGTCACACATGCTCGTGCTCCGTTAATAGATTCAGCATGTCGTTGACAAACCTCCGGGTGGCGATTTAAAAATGCCGAAAACCACTTTTTACCAGGCTTGCCATCACGATATTTGTGAATACGGTCGTCTTTTTTGACAATGTCGCTGACAGTTTCGCAGAGGCTGGTTTTGTTGATGGGAAATCCCTTTTTAGCACTTGCTAGCAGCCACCTGACCAAAAGTTCTTCTTCATCTTTGGTTAATATGGTAGGAGGACCCATTTGCCTGGTTAAGGGAGTCTTTCCTTTTAACTTATTTATTAAAGTAGAATGAGGAACACCATACAGCCTCTCCGCTTTCCGAATTGTACATAGATTATTGGAAACATCGCTTATAGCCTGCTGTAATTGTGTTTCAGTGTATTTAAAAAACGTCTTTTTTTTAGCTTTCGACATTTTTCTGAAAACAAACATGTTACTGAACCAATAGTTTTAAAGAAAAGAATCTCAAATAACGTAAACCTAATGTTGACCATGACAAGAAACCAATAGTTGATCACTACAAAACTGTGGTCAACTACTAGTTCTGCTTTAAAATAACGTTTTTTTTTAAATAAAAACATGTCTTTCTCACATACCTAAAGCTATGAAACTGACAGAGACGTAAAACCTTTAACTTCTTTCAAACACCAGTAGTTGACCAAAGTGGTCACTCACTAGCGCTCTTACATATATTGCATTCTAGTAATTGACCACTTGTTTTTTCATAACAAAACGACACATTTTAACAATAAATATTATAGAAATACTTAACTACATTCATCTAGCAACTAGTATATCAATTAATTTGTTAATAAAATCTACGATGTGACCGGATGATTTAAGATAAGTGAAAGTTGTCTACTTACCATGCTTATTGCTACATCACTTTTCGACCATCACACACAAAGGAAACTTTTATAATGGCTGAGAGTGGGTACTAAATGATTAAAATTTCTTTACAGTGACTATATACAAGACAGTGTGGCCATACGATTGTTGGCCGCCATTAACAGGCAAATTTGAGCGTAGAGATATACAGTGCCTTTCGAAATAATGGAACGTTTTTGAGTGGTCATTATTTTGACGCTAGTTATTTTAACTAGTTGATGTTAGCTACACGTGCAGTGTTATTTTTGGACATTGACATTTCTCATTGGCGTTTGTTCGTAGTGCTTTAAGGTGTTACATGAAGTTTACAACCGGTTTCAGTTATGCTAGTTTACAATACAGCTAAATGTCGTCTTCCTGTTCCCTGTCTCCAAACCTCCCTGTTCTGTGCTTGGTCTTCTTCCAGGTTTCTCTATGGCTCTCCGAATACCCTCATTCCACGGTTTGCTTGGTCTACCTCTTTTTTTTCTTAACCGGCGGCGACCATTTAAAGATCTTCATAAGCCACGTCGTCTCCTCCATTCTCCAATTCTGTCCACAACTGATTCTGGTGCCTCCATTCTGCATCTTATTTCCTCGTTCGTCACTCTATCTCGTCTCGATACCTTTGCGCTTTTTCGTCCATTTGAGCTGTGTTTCGTGTTCGTTTCATTTCCGCTGTTACAGTCCAAACCTCACTGCCATAACATAGCACCGACTCTACCATTACTTTACCTATTCTTTTTTTGTTTTTGTTAGAGATAGTATTGTCCCATCAAATTGATTTTAAGTACTTTGTACTATTCGAGTTCAGATCTCTTCTGTTCCCAAACCTTTTTCATCGATTGTATTGTAGCACCGAGGTATTTAAATCTTTCTACTTGTCTTACTGCAACATCTTCATTTATTAAGACTTCATATTGTGCTTTCGAGTTGACTACTAAATACTCAGTTTCCTCTAAACTTATGCTAAGGCCCCATTTATCGTAGCACCGATGTAATCTCTTTATCATATATTCCAAGTCGAACGCATCTTGTGCTATTACAACAATAGCAAAATTATAAATTGTCACATTTAAATACTGTGCAGAATATTAGTTGTTCAGGGCAATAGATGATAAAATTTGACCCGCTTGCGACGCTAATGAATTATTTGACAATGACAATTTACAATTGTCAGATTTGAAAGGTTTTATTTTCTTCCATAACCAAATGAACAGGTTCTACCAACCTCTTTGAGAACAACTTAAAAGTAACTAAATATTTTGCCTGTTAATGGCGGATATTCGCGTCGACCAATAGCGGCGAAGACATTCCTATGGCCACACTGTCTTATATAAAGCCACTGTAAATTTCTTTTTAGAATACTGCATTGGTAACTAGCGTTTACATAGTTACAAACGAGTCCGGTAGATAAAATTTACCGGCCTAGACCAGTAGTAGAACTACCGGCCGGTAAATTTTATCTACCGGACTCGTATCCTAAAAAATCTTATACGATACACGACCGGTAGCATTTTTATGGCCTTGCCAAACATACAGGTCTCGCCCTACGGGCTCAACCTGTAAAGTATTGGCGCGGCCATAAAAATGTTGCTACCGGTCTAATAACGTAAATAGCTATTAGAGTCCCTGTATATAGTTATATAAGAGTCGGGCAAACACAAATGTCAGCCGCCATTAGTGTTCCAAAAATAAATGATGCGTTCAAGGCCGGAGTTGTTTTCCTTAGTATGTGTCACTTTGATGAATTTAATTACTTGTCAGTTTGACATTGTCAATAAATGGTAAACTGAATGCATTTACGAAAACTACACTGGTAGGTATCTACCGTTTACCGATTGGTGGTCAGCTGATTTTGCAGTAGATAAATCGGATTGAGTAATTTACGAGCGGTTTTTTGCTGGTGTAGTAAACATATAACATCTAAAAACTTGTCTTGTCGTCGAATCGAACAATATAATATTACGTACGTCATTCAATTGTCATTGCCATAGCCACCCTTCAAATTTCCATTTTAGATTACTGCGCATGCGAAGTGGATCGTAGCCAATCAATTCGACGACAAGACAAGTTTTTAGAGGTTATATGTTTACTACACCACCAAAAAACCGCTCGTAAATTACTCAATCCGATCTATCTACTGCAAAATCAGCTGACCACCAATCGGTAAACGGTAGATACCTACCAGTGTAGTTTTCGTAAATGCATTAAGTTTACCATTTATTGACAATGTCAAACTGACAAGTAATTAAATTCATCAAAGTGACACATACTAAGGAAAACAACTCCGGCCTTGAATGCATCATTTATTTTTGGAACACTAATGGCGGCTGACATTTGTGTTTGCCCGACTCTTGTGTAACTATACAGATTGTCCGAAATCCGTTTGGAACATAGGAAATTAATGAGTGCGACAAGGAAGACAAACAAAATTAGTAGCAGGACAAAGATAGAACGTAATCATGGCTAGCTAAATTTTTTCAACTAAAATTAAGTCAATGAAACAAACAAACAGTTCTGTCAAATATTTTATCTATCATTAAGAGTATAAAGTGAGGTTTAAATTAATATACTGTTGTTAATATTCACATAATTATTTTAATTATTTAAACCTCACTTTATAGGTACTCTTAATGACATAAAATATTTGACAGAACTGTTTGTTTGTTTCATTGACTTAATTTTAGTTGAAAAATTTAGCTAGCCATGATTACATTCTATCTTTGTCCTGCTACTCATTTTATTCATGTCTTCCTTGTTGCACTCATTAATTTCCTATGTTCCAAACGGATTTCGGACAATCTGTATACAGGGACTCTAAATTTCCTACTGGCTCTGAATTTCTTAGGTTAGTTGCACCCTCTACCAGAGAAAAGACTTATTAACAGTTGAAAATCGGAGATAATCATCAAATCATTACAGATTTCTTATTTCTGCGCATTAAAAAATTTTTGGTCAATTACCGGGTGCTGGTCAACTACCGGTGCACCTACCCTAGATCAATATTAAACTCCCAAAATTTTTCGAGGATCTGCCTAATTACGAAAATGTGGGGCAGTATTTTTGTATTTGTAAATATTTTTTTATTAAGTAACAAACGACTTCCGGGATTGGACCGTGTCAAGATTGAGATCGAAGAGCTCAACGTTTCTCCCATTTTCGTAAGGGGCTTCATCAGGAGGAAAAAGCAAAAGAGCACGGTAACTCAACGTATTAACCACGCCAGAGGCGAAACTCTTTGCAAGGGAAGGGATAGAAGAGCACGGTAACCCAACGTGTGAACCACGTCAGAGGCGAAAGTCGACTGATGAAGCCCCTTACAAAAGTGGGCGAAACGTTGAGTTCTTCAATCTCAATCATGACACGATCCAATCCCGGTAGTCGTTTGTTACTTGATGACAATGGCTGTCAAAGCCTCAGAAATTAATACTTTTTTATATTTAAATACTTTGTAGTATTTAAATACTTTTTAATGGTCTGTATTTGTATTTGTAGGTGCAAATACTTTGCAAAGTATTTAGTATTTAAATACATTTAGGCTATTTAAATATTTTTAGAGTATGTAAATACGTCTAATTACCTTTATTTCTTAAAAAAATATATTTTCAACTAGTAAATACTTTTTGCGTAATCTTAAACTTCAAATACGGCATCATTTGAGAGTATTTAAATAGGTACTTTGAGAGTATTTAAATATTCTCAAATGATGACGTACTTGACGTTTAAAATTACGCAAAAAGTATTTACCAGTTGAAAATATATTTTTTTAAGAAATAAAGGTAATTCAATACCTTAACTGCTGGTCTTATAAAGACCACTAATCTGACGTTAACTTTAATTCGCTGTTAAAATAAACAAAAACGCATCAAATCGTCAGTGCTTATGACATTTTATTCATTAGTAAACACATTTTGATGCGCTTTTGTTTATTTTAACAGCGAATTAAAGTTAACGTCAGATTAGTGGCCTTTATAAGATTGGCTGTAAGAGTATTTAAATATATTAAGAGTATTTAACTACGTTTGTTTCTTAAAAAATATATTTCCAACTAGTAAATACCTTTTGCGTAATTTTAAACGTCTTATAGGTCACCATTTCAGCTATTCTGGCATTAGGCACTACACGTTGGAATTCACACTATGAGTCTGTAATCCAAATTTTAGCAAAAAAAGAAAAAATATTTATTTTATATGAAAGCTTTCAATTAAACAACATTGTTTGAATAAAAATGAAGTCGAGTATTTAACAGAATACGTTAAACTTTCTAAGCCACTGGTTTTGGCATTTAGTGGAAGCGCATAGGGAAATAAATGATTAAAGTTGGCAACGTATTTTTTATCTTTAATTATATCATACTGAATGTAAAAACGTTTCTTGCCACTCTGAAATATGCGTCGTCTGACCCCCACTCCCCTCTCTTCCCCCAATGGTTGAAAACATAAAATGGCTGTACCTCGGAGACGAATAAAGATAAAAATGTCATTCTTACGCCAAAATTCATGTTTCTGAATGTAGAATAAAGTTATTCTTTATGCTTTTTTTTTCGAATTGGTATTTAGTAGTAAAAATTGGAAGTTTGAGGGAAGCATCAATTTAAATGATGACACAGTAGTTTCTGAGCAACTGATATTTTTTTCAATGGCTGTATTAAAGGCTGCGAGAGTTCAGAAAAGTTAGAACACTGTGTCAGCATTTAAAATTGCTCAAATATTAATGTTTGACATGTTGTCCCGTAAGCAAGATCAGAACAAATCTGATAACAACAGAAAGGCAAGATATTATCCTTTGCAAATAGGCATAGGTCTAAGTGTATTTCATTCAACAAGAAGCAGAAATCATATTGATTGTTTACATTCCTTGGGATGTTCAATTTATTATGAAAAAATCCTCCGCTTGGAGACAGAAATCGCTAACTCAGCACTAACACACATGTCAGAAAATAATAATCGTATATTATAAGAGCTGATGCCGCCGGTCGGCGATCGGCGGTCGCCGGCCGCCGGCCGTCCAGACCGTAAGCGCTGGCGCGCGCACATGCCGATCACGCACAAGTGGCGACGCAGCAAGCATTTGTATTGTTAACGCTGGGAGGGCCGGATGTCGGCTGGCTACCAGCTTAAGCAAGCATTTTTATTGTTAACCGTTTCTTTGCGCTGACAGGGCCAGACGTAGGCTGACCAACGCGTTCTAGTATTTATATACCACCTGATCTAATACAAAATAGATTGTGTTGTGCTGCCGATAACATAGATTTTTTGGAAGAGACTTATGATGGAAAAAACACCTTACATGGAACAGCAATGGTCGTGTATCAGCCTATCCAACCATCTGACCAGACAGTTATTTTAAAGTTACTGGACCAAAATACGGACCGCACTTTAAAAACCATCCCACGTGAATTAAGTACACTTATTCCATGTTCAATAAAGAAAAAAGATAAACCCAACTACTCGCCTTTACCAAAAGTTCTCATGGATAGTTCAGAAAGCATTAGTACTCATAAATTAAATGATATGGTTTGGTTGATTTCTGTCAATGTCCAACAAGTTGACGGTTCAAAAAATTGTCCAATACATACGTGGGTCGGGTATAATTTATTGCTTACAAAAAACATATCTCCAAATCCAACACGAGTTTGCCTGTTACCGCTAATCTGCAAATCTCCTACAAACCCATCTGTAAGGTTAACCTTTATGAAAAAATCTGGTGTGATACACTCACACAACTTTCTTTTACAGTGATCTTATAATTAGTCAAAAATTTCATTTTTAATTTTTAACCATTTGTTAAAAATTTTCAAAAATTACAAATTCTACAAAAAACGGTACAAAATCGAGTGTTGGTTGAAGAGAAATTTTCTCTAGAATTTTAAGGTGAATTCAAAAATGTAATAATATACCGGGTGTTTTATTTAAAATAGGAGTTAATAAAAAAATAGAAAAAAAAAACAAAAGAAACCCACTTTAGAAGTATTCAACTGAAAAATCACCTATCTCACATCAATACACATTAAAAATGTAAGAAAAATGTAAAGTTTTAAAAAAATCGTTAGAGCCGTTTTTGAAAAAATCGAAAAAAACTGAAAAATCAAAAGAGTAAACACCTACTTCCGGTTATGCGATTTTTTTCAAAAGCTTGCTGTCGCATCTACATAGTACACAAAACTTATATATGAAGTTTCAACGCCATACCTCTTTTCGTTTTTGAGATACTCTGTTCACAGACAGACACACACACACAGACAGACAGACAGACAGACACACAGACAGACAGACCAATGAAAAAAAATATGTTTTTTGGGATCAGGGGACTCTAAAATGTGAAGATCCGTTGAAAACTCAATTTCGAATTTTTGGGGTGAATCCAATACCTACTTCCTTTATAGTAAAAGGAAGTAAAAATTAGAAGCAATCAGTAAACAAATTAATGATAAAACCAAAGTGGTTGTGACGTTAGATATGGGTTTATATAAACCTGTACAATTTTTGTCTATGGCTAAACCCGAAGAATCGAAAAACTGGATTCTAAGACCGGGTGAGTTACATATTCTAATGGCAGAGCTTCGAGCTATAGGAACTTATATAGAAGGAACGGGAATTCCAGAAATATGGAACAAAATCTTTAGTGACAGTGTTGTTAACCAAATATTGAATGGCGAGCATGTGCGCAGAGCAATATCCGCACATTTGACCACTTTATCTGCTTTGTACTGTTTATATTTAGAAGAACTATTTCTGGAATATCCTGAACTTAACGAGTTAAAAACTAAGAATTTTCCAAATGCTCAAAATCAGAATGAAACAAATTTGCAAGAATACAATGATTTTAATAAAAAACGGGGAAAAATCCAACTTTTGTGATGGCTTGGCAATCTATCGAAATGGTTCAAGCAACGTTACAGATAAGAGCCATAAGAACTGGAGACTGGGAATTACATTTGTCATCACTGGACTATTTACAAAATATTTCTTTGCACTTGATCTGACTAATTATTCAGGAATGATTGCTTGGTAGGTATTTGTCAGAGATGAAGCAACTAAGAGGCACGGATATTTGGAATGACCTTTTTGTTGCTTGGAGGCTGATGAAGCTCTGGAACACAGAAATAGGTCAATGAAAGTGACAGGTGGATTAGTTGGCATAACACAAAATGCTGAAGCACTAACAAAGTTCTTTTTAACTAACTCTGAACTAGACCGAATAAGCAGTGAATGGAATCGTGTTTACAATAAAGCCAAATCTCTCGTTGGTGATAAACATCATGATAATAGGAACAGTGTCTGAAAAACTCAATAAGCATATTAGTATGGTAAAACAACGGTTGCATTAATCAATAAATCCCTTTGTATGCGAAAAAGGGAATCTCGCCAATATTTGTACCGGAGCTGTCTTCAGTAATGACATAGAAAATCATGTTTGCAATATAAGCGAGATTGGAGATAAAAGTCATCAAGAGGTTAATGAAAAGTGGATTCATAGTAATGAAGTCAACTTATGAGTGCCGATCAAGAAGCTAAAACTTCATTTGTGCAGAGAAGGAAACAAAAAAGTGGTCACTAAAAGGGATAATTCTATAAGGGAACTTACAGTAGATCGCTCACTTTTCTCGCGGTTGTTAATTGTCTGCCGTTCTAGATCAGATTAACTTGAAGGATAGACTAGGAGGATACGAATTGTCTCCAGTTCCTCGGTCACTTTTCACCATGCGTGGTTCCATGCATATGCATACAGACAAATACAAATTAATGCATGCAACTGAGTAAGTAAGTAAGTAAGTATCAGGTAAATGCCACTGTTGTTTTGCATTGTTACGGCTATCTGTGTCTGTATGTTTTCAAATAAATCCATATTATTTGTTTCAGATGCTGAATTAACCGGTGTGTACAATGTCGCGATAGTTGAATTTGCTGAATTGCACAAAATCCAAAAAATTAAAGCAATAAAGACCTGCTCAGATTTATCTTATCATTTCCAACACCTAATATTTGATAGATACAACGACAATTCGCTGAAGCAAGCCACAAGAAATAGAAGAAGAAGCATCAACAATTTCATATTGAAGATATAACAAATATTCCCAATATTACCATGAAAGATCTTTTATCGCAAGGTACAACCAAGAATGAATTGGAATATGCACATGCGATGCAGAAGAAGATACATGAGAAAATCAAACATCTGAAGAAGCTGAGCCCGATTCTGATGCAAGCAGTGGCGAAGAGTAAATGAGCCTGCATTCTATTTACAGTATTCTGTTATCCATAGACTTATGAACAAGGATATATTTATATCCTTAGTTATAAGGCTATGGTGTTATCTAAATAAAAAATATTTTTCTGAAATCGGAGCGAAAGTACTATTTTCACTCCGGAAATGCGGCGCGAAAATTGCATTTCCCTGACTAGTCAAGAAAACATTTATACATTATTTTCTGAAGTTTTATTGAATATTAATATTTATAGTTGTGTTTTCTACATTGGATATGTTAATCCCGGACAACAAAGCACTTTTGAACAAACTGAAACTTCAGATGCTTTATAGTTATTTTCATCACCAACTGCCAAATGAAAAGTTTCAAATTTTGAACATCCAGCAACTTCACATTTTTTTTTGATATCAGTGTTATTTTCCTCTTTCCTGTTCATTATTCGATTAGCAGTCGCCAGTTGATTTGCAAATGATTCTTCCAAGTAATCTTCCGCGACGGTGGAAGATTTCCATCCACCATGTCTCTTAAGGTTTGTGATATCTCCACCCCTCGTTAAACAACAAAGTGGCACAACTATGACGCAGACAGCGGCCAGTATATTCCTCAGGCCTGGTTAAACCAAGATAAGCTGCTACTTTTCTTTGTATTATGCCGAAAGTATGTACGCCCACTGGTTGTGTGGTGCATTTTCCATTTTTATAATTCAAAAAGAGACGTCAATGTGGCGTTTGAGGTGGACGTAATGTACGATACTTCCTATAAAGCGTGATATTAAGCTCATTGCCATTATCTCCAACAACTATGAAGCGCCTTGGTTTATGCATTTTTGAATCAGGTATCCGTGTCATCAATACCGAGTTCTTGTCTTCAACATCATCAATCGATATTTTTGTCAATTCATTACAGATACAAGCCCCTGCTGGACCAATGACTAATATAACCTGACATTTGTTTGAAAACTATTTATAATGAAATAAAATAATAAATTTTCTACCTTCAGCATCAAAAATTCTTCATCTGGAGCCTCTTTAAGAAATCTGTCATTCAATACGGGACAAGACTTTTAATTTTTTAGCTTGATATCCATCACTTTGTTTTTTTAAGTACACAAGTAGCTTATCGAATTTGCAAATGAACAGGAACACACCAAAAAAACAGACAGCGGTTTTGTTTGTTTATACAAAATTTTCTGTTCCCTTAGAAACAGAGAAACGTACTACTAGGTAGGTACGTAGAAAATTGTCCATTCAATTTATTAAATTTCTAAACATTAATTTTTATTATAATTGGGGATTTCAGGAAAAAAGTAATACAAGTCTCGTCAGTAAAATATCTCACTTACCTCGCAGCCTTAAAAATACTCGGCACAAAGTGCCTCGTATTTTAATATGGCTCCTCGACAGTAATGCAACATTTTCAACTTATATTTAATGACACTTGCTGTCAAACTGATTTCCACACCTTCTCAAACCAGGTATTGACAAATCTATTTTTTACATTGACATAATTATTAATTAATTAATTAAAATAATTACTGTTTTGTATTTTACTTTTTTCCTCAGTGCTCGTTATTTAAAATGTTTTGATATTAATTACTAACACAAACTTTATCACTTCTTAAGCTCACTCTGCAAATATCCAAACACTACTGCTCCTTCCCTCAAGAGATCCCGATGTTCACCTTGTGTGATACCTACAGCCTGTTCCTGTCAACCAATTCTAAGAATCCGCTGAATCCAGCTTCAATCCCCTCATCAAACCTCAACTTCAACTCCAATAGACTCCTGGTAAGTTTCAGCTTTATAAATGAATCTGATCTTATCTTGTTTATTCCTTAGATAGTCCTCTGTACTCAGCAATCCCCTCAGAAGCCTTCCAATTCTAGTAGCACTCCTACTAACCTCCTTCTAGATGAATAACCTTACTTCCATACAACCACCAATGTCAAAAATAAATATTTAATTATGCGTCACGTCCATCAATAAATCCAATCTTCTCCAATTCAGTAGTTCTCTGGTTCTTTCTAAGTAATTCACTGTATTCGTCAATCTCTTCACAGATTGTCCAGCCCCAATAAAATTAATATTTCACTTTCATTTCTATACCTCGTAAATTTGTTAACAGCCTTAATATTTGTATTCAACCAAACAACTATACAAATAAGGCGTAATTTCTAGTTTTTATTAAGCAAAATTAAATACTTCAAGACCAATTGTACATTTTTCAATCAGTTTATTTATGTAACTAAACTAAACAAAAATGTCATTCCTATTAGATACTATTTTTATGACACTATTTTCAATTTTAAATATTGTATTATTACAGGATATTCATTCTGATTATTATAAAAAATACATTTGTCAATTGTAACCTTGGCTTGTTCTTTATTAACATTCACTGCAACCATCAAATTTGTATATTCAATTAATATCTTACTATCAAATTACTTCTCCCATTGTCTCAATTAATTTTATTATTAATATTTAATAATTAACACCCATCAAGATTTAATTATAGTAATCTTCCAAATTTATTAGTTTTAAATATTTCTTTATTATGATTGATCATACCACTTCGTGTATCATAATATAAATTCCTCAATTAACTCATTCTAATATCCTAGTACAACTTTATAACAATTAAAGTCTATTTACATCTATCTATAATTCATATTCTTTTTTGGGTATTTCGCCACTCCCAAAAAAGAATATGAGTTATAGATTCACGCTACAAAGAAGTTTCAGAGATTACATCTATCTATTTAGAATCACTATGGAAATAAAATATTTAACCTTTCCAACAAACAACAACCTTGATAATCTCATTAATTTACATTCCATATAGATAAATCATTGATATATGAAATCTTCCTCTTATCCTTCCATCTCTATCATTTGTTAGTTTATAAGTGTTATTATTATTAAATATTTGATGTATTTTATAAGGCCCTTCATACGCATACAACAGTTTTGCACACTTCTTTTCCTTCCTGTTTGCTACCCTGAGTTTCTTTACAATTACTAAATCCCTTATTAGTAGCTTCAGCGTACTTATGCGAACGTTTTGTCCGTCCGTCCGTCCGTCCGGATCGCCTGTAACTTTCGAACGGCTACAGATATCGAAATTTTGAAAGGGGGCAAAGTTGTTGCTAAGGTCCCGAGCACCTTCATGCGCTATTTGGTTTTGGCTTTCCACTTTGCAAAATTTCCAAGCATTGTAGCACAGTGGCGGTTTGTCCACTTGGCGCCATCTACAGAAGCTCGGTGGTCACGTTTTGAACTACACATTCTGAAGCTACTCGTTAGACCTGTCCTTGAGCAGTTTATTTCAAATTGTACCCGTTTTAATATCTTCTTATTTTGCTTCCTTTCATATCTATCGTGAATTATCTTTAATCTTCTTCTAAATCTTTCTAACAACTGCATTACTTCAACGTTACTTTGTTCTCTTCTCCATGGTCTAGCTAGAATTATTTGTTTACATAAAGTAATTGGACTAATCTCTGTTGTATTTGGAACATTGTTTATGGAACTTTCCACATCTGGCAAATATTGTACCCATTTATTGTGATGTTCATGTGTGAGTATTCTTAAATATTTAATCACCTCTTTAATGTACCTTTCTGCAATATTACTTTGAGGATGTCTTATACTACAAAAACAAATCTTTATTCCATTTTTATCTAAATTATTCATTAATCTAGTATTTCTAAAATATGTTGCATTATCTGCCAAAATTCTTCTTAGTTTACCTGCTTGTTCTTCAAAATTTCCAATTGACTTAATCACCTGTTTAGTATTACAGTATTTCGCTGGATATAATTTTATAAATTTTGAAAATGCATCTACCATAATCAGAATATGCTTGTACCCATATTGTCCTGTAACTAGATTTGACAAGTAATCAATAGCTACCAGTTCCATCGGTTTGTTTACCGTTTACTTTTAACAATATTCTGATTCTTAAAATTCTTTTCCTTTGCGAATTGACAAATTTGGCAAGTTTGAATTAATTGTTTAATTAATTTGATGTCATTTTTCGTATAAAAACATTCCCGAAACATTAACCATGTTTTTCTTGTCCCACAATGTCCAAATATTGTATGAATTTCCTCAACAACTTCTAACATGTCTACTTTACTTAAAACAACCAATTCTTTATTTTCTATGACCTTTACTAACAAATTTTCTTTAATTTGATACCCTTTATAATTATTATCTTAACTTTGTAATACTAAAGTATTTAATTCTTGAATTTCTTCTACTGTCTGCTTATTTAAAATCTCTTGTTTTGATCACCTTCCTTCCTCATAAATTTTCTCAATTCCAATTAAGATTTGTTTTGGTTTCTCATAATTAGGTACATCCTTTCTACTTAAGAAATCTGCAACTACATTTAACTTTCCTGGCCTACGTTTAATATCAAATTCATATTGTTGTAAATATAATGCCCATCTGTATAACCTGTCATTATGAAAAGTTTTATTTTTCAAAAACGAAATTGCTGAATTATCCGTTTCAATATCAAATTTGTTCCCTGTTAGATAAAATTTTAGTTTATTAACTGCAAATATGATTGCCAACATTTCTTTCTCAGCTATGGTGTATCTAATTTCATACTCTTTTAATATTCTTGAAATAAAACATATTGGCACTTCTATTCCATCTTGTATTTGTATTAGTTCTGCTGCAATTGCTTGATCAGATGCGTCCGTACGAAGTATAAACTTTTCTTTAAAATTGGGATATTTCAGTAACAATCCTTCATGAAACCTCTGTTTGATGGTATTCAATGCTTTTTCTCTTTCTTCATTCCATGACCATTTTATATCCTTTCTTAATAATTGTACTAAAGATAACGTCAACTCTGAGTAGTTACTTATGAACCTTTTATAATAATTAAAAACCCCTAATAACCCTCTTAACTTCTTTAAATTCGATGGACGAGGTAAATTCTTAATTTCCTCAAGACGTTTCTCATTTATGGTTACTCCATTTTTACTTATTTCGTATCCCAAATATATTACTTTTTCTTGCATAAATTCACATTTTGATATTTTCAATTTTAATCCATTTTTTTAATGTTTCAATTATAATTCATGCTAAATGTTTTAAATGTTGTTGTTCGTTTTCAGAAAACAATAAGATATCATCAACGTAATGCACACAAAAATCTTCAAATTGGTTTAGGTAATATCTTCTGCATTGCTCTTACCAGCGCTGCACAAGACGTTGAAAGCCCAAATGGTACCACTTTGAATTGAAAAATTTCCCCACCAATACTAAAACCAGTATATTTTCTCGACTCTTCATGTAATGGAATAAGCCAAAACGAATTTTTCAGATCTAATTTTGTAAGAATCTTCTTATCCCAAATTCTACTTAATAATCCATCTATAGTTTGTGGAGTTTCATATTGTGGCTTGGATATTTGATTAATTCTGCGTGCGTCCAAACATAAACGAAGAGAACCGTCACGTTTTTTAACTATCACTAAAGGATTAATAAAATTACTCTTTGAAGCTTCGATTACTCCATCTGTTACCATTTTATGTATTTCCTTCTTCACCTGTCCTCTTAATGCAAATGGTATAGGGTAAGATTTACTATTAAAGCTTTTTGATTCATCAACCTGCAACCTATGAATATACTTCTGTGCTTTTCCTACTTCTTCATTTATAACCTCTCTATTTCTATAAATTATTTGTAATATTTGGCCTTCAAATTGTTTATTCTTCTCGCCTATTTTTAACTCATTCAGCAGTAACCCATTATTATCATAATTATTCTCCATATTATTTATTAGGTATATTATTATTAATAACTATATTTCATTATGTCTCCAATTTTATCTAATTGGCAACACTTATTTACTTGTCGATACTACTGGTACAAATCCAAGATTTAATTAACCCCATTAAATGAATACACTTTTGTGATCCATCAATATTTATTCCCAACTGCTGAATAATGTCGATTCCTAACACCATATCCACGCTAAGGCCTTTAACTATAAACAATCTAACACCTTCCCATTGATCAATAATTATTTTAATATTTAACATTCGCTTTGTTGTTGATATTTTTCTTTTGGTTGTTGATAGCAAATCTATTTTATTCACTTTTATAATATTTTTATGTAGGACATCCAAATTATTTAAAATTATTTCTTCATTTATTAAGGAAGCCATCGCTCCACTATCTATCAAAGCTAAATATTCAGTATTATTTAAATTAACTTTTAAAAATGGTAATGTTCAAATCTGTTTTCCTTCTTCTTCCTCTTCCAGTAAAAATTCTCCATTATTTTCGTAATTATTGTTAAAACACGTAAGGTTCTTCTTTAAACTATTTAAAACTGAAGTTTTTTTATCTTCTGAGGAATCTTCCAACCCCTCAGTTTTCTCTATCTGATTTTCTCGTATATGTTTTCCTCTGTCGTATTCACCTTTATATACTGTATTTATGTATTGACGCCTAGGATATTTACTTGTTGTATCCCTTTGATTCATTCGTTCCTTATTCTTGTCCTCAATTATCGTATTATATCTTTTCCTGTCCTGGTTATTGTAATCTGTTCTATATTGGTAGTTCCTTCCTTGATTCACATTGTTATATTGGTTATTCCTCCATCTATCCAAATTCCTATTGTAATTATCATTAAAATTCCTTTCTCCTATTCTAAAATTATTATAATTATAACGGCCAAAATTAAATTTGTTTTCTTGTATTTCCTCATATTTTCGTTTACTAGAATTTTGAAAATTCTGACTTTCTCTCCTGTTATTTTCTCTATTATTGTTACCAATAGCCATTTCGTAGTTCCTTACTATTTCTAAAAAGTCTTTCAATGTTTTGATATTTTGTACAGCTACTGCTCTGGTAATTTCACTTTCCAAATGTCTGGACAAATGTTGAATTATTTCTTCTTCAGCTAACGTTGGTGTTAAGTGTTGAGCTCTATTGAATTTTTGTATCACATACATTTCAAGTGTGCTACCTCTTTCCCAATATCTACCAGTTGTTAACTGAGTTCTCACTCGAGCTTGATGTGCATTGCTCCAGTATTGATCTAGAAATAGCTTTCTAAATTCTTCATAATTCTTATATTTTGATTTAACAATACTGTGCCATGTATCTGCATAATTTTTTAACGTCATGTTAATTACTTGTAACCTTTTATTTTCATCATGTTTTGACTTCATGATATCATCTAATTTGACAAGATAACTCATAGGTTGTTCTCCAATTCTTCCTTCAAATATTGGTAACATGTCTGTTTGTATTCCAATACAATATGTATAAAGCAAAGTCCTGACTCACTCACTCACTCACTCACACACTCATCAACGCCCAGCTCAAACCCTTGGACCTAGAAAGCTGAAATTTTGTACAGAGGTTCCCTTTATGATGTATACAAGGATTAAGGGAGGGTATTTCGAAATTCAACCCCTAAAGGGGTAAAATGGGGGTTTCAATTTTGTATGGAAAAATAATATTAAATAGAGATTGCGACTTGAAAGTACTCCTAAAAACAAATAAGCAAACACGTATTTCGTGATTTTCCGAAAATCAACTCCTTAGGGGCTGAAATGGGGTAAATAAGCCTAAAAATCGAAATGGGTGTCGTTATTCAGGTTTTTTGAGACGTTGATTGCGAAAATAGCATTTATTTTTAAGTCCAAGACCGTGGACATCAAATTAAAACCCTATAGTGGTGAAAGGGGGTCTCAGCGATAAATTACTTTTGGGCAGAACAACGTTTGCCAGGTCAGCTAGTTTACAATAAATTTCGTGATTTTATAATTTTGACGGAGAGTTTATATGACAACCTAATCTCACTTTTGACCAAATTAGCAATGTATTTTCCAAGGCAAAACCATTATGGCTGGTGAACTGTTTCTGTAAATTTTCTATTTTGGGGAAACTGCACAATTTAGCGTGGGACAATTGCACCATGTTGAATGTTTATTGTTTATTGTATCTTTAGCTGAAAAAGCTACGAAACTACCAGTGGTTCACTAAGAGAAAGTCATATAGAGAGACCCAGTTAAATGAAGCTTTGCAGAAATGTAGAAATTGAATGTTGACAGTTAACGCTTGTGCAGAACAGTACCTATTCAATTACTTTTGTATGTTTTTGTATAGGTTTGGTAATATACCTTTAAATTTTGTTTGTGGATTTTTTTTTGGAAACTAAGTATATTAAAATTCTAATATTTGTGCTAGAGGCAGTTGACTAATGTATATATCAGGCAATTACCCTAGAGTATATTTATTCTCTCATTAGGCTAGAATAATATGCGGTGGTGCAGTTGCCCCAGCTACACATTTTTTAAGTGTCATAAAATTTGGTAACTTAAACAATTTATTACAAATGGAACTAAATTTACATAGCATAATGTTCAAACTTTTACCTGTATAAAAGCAAATTTACAAAGATTTGTATGTCGCTGTTATAAGATACCCTAAAGTGCAATTTGCTATTTTTGGGGGTGCACTGCTACTTGACCCTACTTAATTTAATCTTTTAGGTATTTGGTAAATTTGCCTAATTTTATTGTTAACGACCAATAACACATTAAAATAAATGTTTAGTTAGATGTATACATATGTTGATTATTTTTATGGCATATATTATTTTAGAATGTAAAAAATAGTTGTCTAGTATGTTTTGTACATATTTGGCATGGTTTGTGAGAATATTACCATTATATGGGGTAGTTAAACACTTCTTAATGGCTGTTTATAATGAAAACTACTACAGATAGAAAAACATATTAGGATAATTTGACAAGAAGGCCTCATCTAGAACATAACACCATGAATGATGATCTTCATTTTATCATTGATACAAAACAACTAACAGCGCCATCTAATATTTTTTAATTTGCACTATATTTAGTACTCGTAGTTGATGTTAATCAATAAAATATGTTATTCGCTTTACAGATGTTCAGTTGTTTTTGACCCTTACATAACATTTTTCATCTACGACAGTGTGTAAAATTGACTTTTAGTTGGCAGTTTTAAGTTTGTAAAATGATTGTTTAATAACATGTTTTTATTAGTACCTATACGTCGAGTAGCAACGTGTTTAAAATGATTTCATTAGGCACGTAGCCAGTAGCAACGTATTTTAACATTTTTAACCACGTAAAATCACGACTGGTTGCCAGTAATCATTCTAATTTACATTTAAATTTTTTTTAATATTTACCGTGTTTTCTAGATTCTATCGTAGATAAAATATTGTACGATACACATGTGTAAAGCATCTTTAGTCACTGGCGGGGATTAAAACGCTCGCTCACTCACGTTTTAACTCTGTCCCGCTCGTGACTAAAGACTAGCTTTTAAGCACTTGTATCATAAATTACTATTTTTCAAATTTTTCTTGGTGCGAGTACGTAAACGACATTATGAATTTTTAAAATTAAGTATTTGCTTCAATAATGCAAAGGGAAATCGATAACGCGAAACTGCTACTAGTAAACAATATGCAATTTTCAGATTGTTCAATTGTTTTGCGTTAGATCAGGGGCGACCAATATTTTTATGCTTTTTTACTAAAAAGAAAATGTTATGTAAGGCTCAAAATCAATTGAAAATATGTAAAGAAAATACAATTTTCTATTGATTGACATCAACTACTAGATATAGTGTAATTAAAAAAAAATAGATGGTTTTGTTAGTTGTTTTGTATTACTAATACAATGAAGATCATGTTATGTTCTAGAGGACGCCTTTCTGATCAATTATTGTATTTATTTTTATTTGTAGTAGTTTTCATTTTAAGCCGTCCTTGATAAGTGTTTGACTACCCTAGGGCTTTTGTTTTAAAATGCATTGCAGGTATTAATTGAAAAAATCAACAAAACTATCTTGACATTATTGGGACATTTTGAAAAGGCGAATTCAAATCTAATTTTGATTTTAATTTGCTTTCAATCGATGTTATGTGTGCATATTAATGCACATCAAGGGTGGCTATGACACCATTGAAAAGGGATTATTTTTAGTTTTTTATTGATCCACGGCTTTCTGCACTTATTTTCATAAATAACCGAGGTACATGCAAAAAGAAATTTTTGATAGTAGGCTATAATTTACAATAATTATACATATGGTAAGTATTATTAGTTTCTTTAGAAAGCAATGGAAAGAAATTGTAAGCACCTAAGTTAATTGCATTATGTGAAATACTATAGCAATGCAGAGCCGGATTAAGGATATGTGAGGCCCAGGGCTAAATTTTTTTAGAGGCCCCATTCCCATTTATGCAACGGGTGCAAAGAGATCTAAATGATTAGAAACCGCACTAGATTATAACCTTCGAATCTTTTCGAGGCCCCCGAAATCCGGTGGTCCGGGGCTGCAGCCCCCTTAGCCCCCCCCCCCCCTTAATCCGGCTCTGTAGCAATGTGCACTCCATAAGTGAATGTAAATAGCAGCGTCGATTTAATTTTTAAGGTTTTGTGTGAACTTCCCGAAAACAAAAAACAAAATTAGAACAATAATTGGTCACAATAATATTCATTTAATTTAGCGGATAATACATTTTGCAGGGCAAATTACTGCAGTTATTTGTTTCTACAAAAACGTTAAACAAGTTAATAATTAAATAATGTGCCTAAATTTACTTTTCTAATACAATAAAAACTGAATAGAACTGCAAAGAGAGGAATATGACATGTCATACTATTTAAAATAAGAAAGCTGGTATCAATATCTCAAAAATTATAAAAGCAAATGAAAATCGAAAATAAAATTTGACTGTTTTGTTAAGTGTCCTGCCAAAGTCAAGATCGTTGGAATCGAATTGACATAATAATCGATTTATATAAAAAAATGTTCTTTGGGAATAACTCAAAAACTAAATAAACGACTAGCTTTCTAAATACCAACGGTGAGCTTCGAAATTGAATAACGGTGTATATGTTTTTATTAAAAATGGAATTACTATTAATTAATCAAATGAAAAATTATTATCTACTTTATTGTACGTTAAATTCCACAAACACTTTTTTACAGTAGTGCTGGTGGCCCGTATACGTTCTTATTCTATTTTAAGCTACTGCTCCGCGCTGTCATTCGATAACCGCAGGCATTAGAAACTAACCTTTTGATGCTTCGCAGAGCAATAAATTCGTTAAATAATGTGAAACGTACCAATACTAATCGTTCAGGTAAGTGATATATATATATTTGGTGGTCAAGATATGGTCAAAGTTCTAGATGCCTACTATTCTACAAGCACCGAGTAAACTGATTTCAGGGTCATGCTTAACATTTTCGTAAATTAATAAGTGCGCTGAAATGTTATTATCAAATGAACTTTGTATTTTGTTAAATATCGCTCTTGGATATTTTCAATACAAATTAAGGCACAAGTTCTACACAGGCTAAGTCTGCTCGTAATATACCGGATCAAAATCTTGAATGTTAAATTATTGGTTTCCATAATTATGCTAAAGCTAAAGTGCGAATGTTTTCTTTTGTAGATAACAAAATACTGCCTCTGTACATAATTTTAAAATTTTCAGCTTTCTAGATGTAGAAAACTCGAGTAAATTAAAATTGTTATTTTATATACGTAAAAATCTGTAAAGGACTTTACACGGAAGTTAAAGCTTTTTAATTAATAGCTATTTGTGCAACAAGTGCTAAAAGTGGACCTTTATGCACGAGACATGAAAATTACGAAACGAAGCCGAATACTGAGTTTCATAACATGTCTCGTTCATAAACGCTTTTAGCACGAGTTTGCACACAATATTTTTTCTACGGCCTTAAATTTACTGTTATTAATCCATAAATGTCGATTTAACAAAGGTTTGCATTTATGACAGTTATAATTTATGTCACAGTAAATAGATGGCCTTGATACGCAGATGACTGTTTATGCGGCTAGTAGCTGTCAAAGTTAGTTATCAAAGGTAATTATAAATGTACACATTTTACTTTATTCATTACGTAATGCTTTAATTATTTAAAAAACACTTTACCTCTAACGAAAGAAGTAAGCTCACTTCTAGTTCGAAATTCTAAATCCAACACCAGCTGTTCACTTTTAACACTCTAAATTATAAAGCGTCATTTTTAGTGAAAAAAGCTAGCGCTAAAAGGTCTACTTTTAGTAGTGATCGTAGAAAAAACATTTTAAAATTTACAAAGAAAAAAATGTGTAAAGGTCTTTATGCAGAACTCCCTCACAAGTGGTCGTTGTGACATTAAAATAAAAAATAATAAGGGTAAACATATATTCACGTTCGTAATAATACTAAAACAATAAAAAGAAACACTCGTTAATGCAAATTACATCAATTTTCAAATAAAAATAACATTACCGGCGATGGGGTTCGAGCTTGCTAACGCGTTTTCAATTATCGTCCCGTTAGCCCGAAGTGAAGCAAGTATCACTCCGATATATTTCTCAGTTAGAGCAAAAATAAACAAACATTTATTGTTTAAGGTGCTCACCTGTCCAAAATATGCTCTCTTTCGTCAAATGAAAAAACTTGAGCAATGTGCAAAATGTTACTTCATTTAAGTAATAGTTCTTAATAATAGGCAGACAGACAGACAAAACTTCCACCTGCGAGGGAAGTTTCGTGTAAAGCTCTTTGCAGTTTTTTTGACTTGTAATTTTGAAAAAATTACATTCTGAGATTTCATCAAATCTTTATGTTACAGGGTCCTTAGATGACGAAAATCATGTTTTTGTAAAATCGTATTAAAATAAGGTCATTTATGCATTCATTTACGGGCGTAAATAGTGCCTTTTGCGCCCTAAGGCCTAAAAATAATTTGCGGGCGTAAATAGTGCCTTTTGCGCCCTAAGGCCTAAAAAACCAGCATCACATTCGCAACCAACAACAATTTGATTTTTGAGAACGAATCCTGCCATTTATTTTTCAAAGCTTTAAGGTGGATTTTACAAAAAATCTTATTTGCATTTCTGGCGTGAACGGTGATTTTGGCCCTTTGGCGTTTTATAATCCCTCGGCCCTTCGGGCCTCGGGCTTATAATTTCGCCGCGGGCCAAAATCGCCTCCTTCACGCCCTTAATACAAAAATAGCTATTTTCTACGATCGTGTCAAAATGACAACTTTTTGCACAGTTTCTAGTGTCAAAAGAACCGTTTGTAGCCCGAATTAGGTCTTTTTAGCACGTTGCCATTGGAGGAATGTTTTAATACTATATTAAAACACGCTTTGCCGTAAATTGGAATGTCAACATAAACTAGAATATCTAACACAATGTGACGGAAAAAGTGTCACCGAACAAAGTTTTTATATTTCCGTTACGATCGTAGAAAAAATAGCGTATGATACACGTGTATAAGCGCCATTAAAGCACTAGCGACGTTAAAAGCGCTCCGCTTTGCATTGCGCTCTTAAACTCGTCGCACGTGCTTTAAAGGTGTACTTATACACTTGTATCAATGAGCATATAATTATATGCTATTTGCTTTATCATAATATACTATTTCTCAATTCCGTCTGTCTGTGTGTCCGTCTGTTGGCGGTGTAGCTCAAAAACTATTTGCAGGAGGAAGTAGATCTTCTACATGCGGATTATATGTCTACCTAGCACGAAACCGAATATACTTTTGATCAAATATACAGGGTGTTTCAAAATTGCACAGAACAAATATAAGTGCGTTGTTCTGCATCAAAATACAGAGAAAAACTAATGAACGTATGCCCTAAAACAGTCATTTGAAAGATATCCCTGATTAAAGAATTAAAGAGAGGGGTTTTCAAACCTTTAAAATGTAGCAGGCTGGTGTTTTGTTCCAACACACGTTTTTTTTGTTTACATACAACATGTGGGAGTTGTTCTATAGTAAAAAGTAAAACAATAATAAGCATGCGTTCTAAAATAAATGATTTTAGATTTTTCGTTTTTTCTTTTCTTTTTAAAATAAAATTTATAGCTACTGTTCGAAGTAATATTTCTTCTGAGTGACACATAATAATTTTTACAGTTGTAAGTAAAACATACAGATAATGAAAACCAAACACCGGCCTACTAAATGTAAACGTTTTAAAAACGAATTGCTATCTTTAATTCTTTGATCAAGGATATCTTTGATCAAGGATATCTTTGAAATGAACGATTTTAGGATATATGTTTTTCTATTATTTTTTGATGCAGAATAACACCGTTATATTAGTTCTGTGCAATTTTGAAACACCCAGTATACAGAGTGAGCACTTACTTTTTTGTCTATTATATTGCTTTAAGTGAGTAAGGGATAAAAGTAGTAATTTGCATATAGCTCAGCTTTGACGAAAATGAGACCCAATAGATACAGTGTAAATATTGTAAAGGAGACAAAACTGGGCACCAATAAGCGTGTTGTATATAATCCAACAGCATCGTGCAGTTCCAGGCAGTCCTTCGTGTCAGAACGGGACCAAGAAATTAATGTAATTTGCATTAGCAACTGTTTCCTTTTATTATTTTAGTATTATTAGGAATGTTAAAATATTTTTACTTCTAATTTCCTTCGATGATTCAAAATCTCTAGTGCCGCAACTACCACTTGCGAGAAAGTTGTGAGTAAAGCCTTTTACAGATTTTTAATTAATAGTAACGAAACACTTTGAGAGATTTATTTCATATTTGGTATACGACTTAGTATAGTAAAGAACAACATTTTAGTCTCATTTGAACTAGTGTGCTTGATTTCAGTTATTCTTCTACATGTTTTATTTTTCTGCTTTGCTTGTTGTGTTTTCAAAACTTCGTCTGCGTGGATTGTTTATAAAGAATCAACGCAGACGACGCTTTATTTTATATTTCGTATATGACTTAAAATAGCAAAGAACAACATTTTATCCTCATTTGAACTAAAGTGCTTGATTTCAATTATTTTTCCACTTGTTTTATTTCTCGTGTTTGCTTTTTGTGTTTTCAAAGCGTCGTCTGCGTGGATTGTTTATAAACAATTAATCCAGACGACGCTTTATTTCATATTTCGTATATGACTTAGAATAGCAAAGAACAACATTTTAGCCTCATTTGAACTCAAGTGCTTGATTTCAATTATTCTTCAAAATGTTTTATTTCTCTTCTTTGCTGGTGGTGTTTTCAAAGCTTTGTCTGCGTGGATTGTTTATAAACAATCAACGCAGACGACGTTTCAAAGGTTTAGACATAATAGTTATTTACTATACAAGTGGGATAAGAGCATCATTAATATACGTGTGTGTAAGTTACAAACGAGTGCGTAGCACGAGTTATGTAAGCACACAAGTATATTAATGATGCATTATCACACATGTATTTTTTTTTTGTTATATGTTTATTATGCAATCTGTTAATAACTAACAATAGGCACAACTGATTAATGTTAACATGGCATGCGAGGGAAGTTCTCCAATGAGTACAACCCTATATGAAGGTGATTAGAGTGCTGAATTCCTATTCTAATTCCAATTTTACATGTATGTATATACATTTGAGGTATATTATTATTATTAATATTACTTGACTATTTTTACTTAACTACTTAGGTTCTATATGGTAAGTCTAATGGCGTTGTGATTTTTAGTCTTCTGGTTTGTTCACTGTTATCTAGTAGGTTTAGAGCTAATGGATTTGGGTGAGTTTCTAGTCGTCTTATGTATGTTTCACTGCACTGCACAATCACTTCATTGACTGTCGGCACTTGCAGATCCCTGTAGATGTCTTTGTTGGATACGAAAAATGGAGCATCAGTCATTGTGCGTAGAGACTTTGATTGGAATCTCTCGATGGTAGCAATATTAGAGTTGGCTGCTGTTCCCCAGAGCTGTATACCATATGTCCAAACCGGTTTAAAGGTTACATTGTACACTAATAGTTTATTACGAAGTGATAGCTGAGATTTTCTCCCAAGGAGCCAGTAGTGTTTTTGGAATTTTATCCTGAGTTGCTTGCGTTTATTCCATATATGAGCCTTCCAAGTAAGTCGTTGATCAAGGTGCATTCCTAAATATTTGACGCTGTCCACTGTAGGTATTATTTTATTATGCATTGTTACTGGTGGTGATTGCCCTTTGCATTTTGTAAACACTATATGGTTAGATTTCGCTTCGTTAATTTTGATGCGCCATTTTTTTGCCCATTGCTCTATTTCATTTAAGTTTTGCTGCAAAAGCGTAGTTGCTATGATGGGACATTTGTTTGTAGCGAGAACGGCAGTGTCATCTGCGAATGTAGTTGTAGTTACGTTGGGATTTGTTGGTAGGTCTGCTGTAAAGAGTAAGTATAAAATTGGTCCGAGGATACTCCCTTGGGGTACCCCTGATGAGATTGGATGTAATTTGGTGACTTCTGCTTCTTGTCTTACTCTAAAATACCTTTCGCCAAGATATGATTTAAGGAGAGTGAACATAGAGTTGGGTAAGTTTCTTTTCAGCTTGAAGAGTAGTCCTTGATGCCATACTTTGTCAAATGCTTGACTGACATCAAGGAATGTCGCTGCGCAGTAACTTTTTTCTTCAAAGGTTTGGTTTATAATATCCACAACACGATGCACTTGTTCTATCGTGGAGTGATGCCTTCTAAACCCAAATTGGTGGTCCGGGACCAGGTTTTTTGCAGATACGATGGCGCTTAGTCTCTTTGCTAGTATTTTTTCCATAATTTTTGACATTATCGGCAGTAAACTAATTGGACGATATGAAGTCGGGTCGTTTGGTGGCTTGCCTGGCTTGTGGATGAGTATAATCTCAGCTACTTTCCATTGGACTGGAAAATGTTTTAACCGTAGCGCTGCATTTATTAGGTACGTCAACATAGCTATGCCCTTGTGTGGTAATTGTTTCATTATCTGTCCCGTGATTAAGTCAAACCCTGGAGTCTTTTTCGGGTTCAAGTCATTTTGGATAATGTTTTTAACTTCTTTAGGTGTGGATTTTTTTATTGATCACCGGGCTGTTGTGGAGTTCGGAGGAATGCAAGGACATGTTCCTCTTCTCTTTTATCTGCTGTTGGTAACGGTTGGAACACATTTTCCAAATACTTTGCAAATGTTTCTGCCTTCTCTTTGTCTGTTTTGGCCCAACTGTTATCTGTTTTCCTGATGGGCGGTATTTGTTTTTTAGGTTGGTTAAATTTTTTGGTTGCCTTCCACAAGGCATAATCTGAGTCCGCGGTTGGTGTTAGATTTTGTAGATACTCTTGCAAGGAGTTATTTTTGAGTTCAACTAAGTATTCCTTTAATTGTCTCGCCGATCGGTTGTAGTTTGTTTTATCTACAGGGTGTCTAGTGTTTTGCCAAATTTTTCTTAGACGTCGTTTTTCTGATATTTTGTCTCGAATGTTCTGAGGACAGTATATTTGTTTTTGCTTTTGTTTTACGATCGGTGTAGCTTCCCAGGCAGCTTCTTGGATCAGGGTGGTAAAGGTTTGTAGTTGGAGTTCAAGATCATCAACTGTGTTTAAAGATACCGAGAGATTTACTTTTTCATTTATTTTTTCTCTGAAACTATTCCAGTCGGTTTTGTGGTTGTGTAGTCTAGCTGGTTTTTCTTTCTCTTGTATGCTGGAAAAGATCATGGCTATTACTGGTGAATGATCTGAACCGATGTCGTCATTTGTTTCTATTGTTAGATATCCCGGAGCAAAACCCTTAGTAACAAAAAAATCCAGGCAATCAGGGATCTTTCCAGTGTCGGTTGGCCAGTAGGTTGGTTTGTATGTTGAGAGATGACCCAAGTTTAGTTCTTGCATCACCTGGTAGAGTACTCTACCTCTTCCTGGTGCTGTGAGCCTTGATCCCCAGCTAGTGTGCTTCGCATTAAAGTCTCCGCCAGCTAGAAATCTGTTTCCTAGGTTACTTAGGTAGTTTATGAATATTTCTTTATTTGCTCTGTAATTAGGTGGACAATATGCGGCCGATACTGTGATTGGCCCAATCCAGTCTTCAATCACGAGGCTAGCTGCTTGCAGTTCAGGTTTTTCGACTTTACTAAGAATGTGATGTTTTATTCCGGATCTTATTAGAACTGCCGCTCCTGCACGAGCTTTCCTTTCTGCGTCCGGGTGAGCTGCATTGTAAATAGTATACTGCGGAATGATAAAGCTAGTATTTGAGGTTAAGTGGGATTCTGAGATTAATAGAATGTCCATTTTGTTGAGCGTTAGGAATGTTTCAATCTCATACTTGTGATTTGTAACTCCATTGGCATTCCAAAGGGCTATTTTAAATAGATAGGCCATTTTTAGTTTGGAGGGCTTGTTCTAATTTTTCTCTGAGTTGTCTGATTTCTAGAGTTAGTTGATTGATTGTCATTTGTTGTTGGTCTATTATATGCTGAAGGTAATTGAAGAAGCTTGTTTGAGAACCGCTGTGAGGTACATTTACTGTATTTCGCTGTTGGTTTAGCAACGTCTGAGAAACCGGCACTCCTGGTGGCCTTTGTGGCGGTTTTTGTTGGCTGTTAGCAGTTTGGTTTGGTAGTATAGTATATTAATGATGCATTATCACACATGTATTGTACAAAATTTTATCTACGACTGCCTAAAATTGAGAAAATTGCATTAAGAGAAATGTCAGATCTGTCATTTTCAAAAATATTTTGGTAGGCAATTGTCATTATGTCATTCATGTGACACTATTTCAGTTACGTAATGAAGTCATTACACAACTCAGTTGCGTAATGAAACCATTACATAATTGAGTGGTGTAATGAGCTTCTTTACCTAACTGAAATAGTGTCAAATGAGTGCCGTAATGCGTTACTTATCCCACTGGAGTAGATAAAAATATAGAAACTACTCGTAAAGGCGATGTGGCAGTTGTAGGCGTTCGAATATTGTAGATTACAATCATCGATACAAAATTAAAAATAACGAGCTTTTTCACCTCGGCTTTCTTTTGTAACCTTATTAAAAAATTTGGAAGAAACGTGGCGTCAAAGGTCATATCCTTACGTTGTTAATATAAAGTTGCTGTAATAATTATGTTTTCAAATCAAGTATAGTATTGGATCTAGTAGTTTAATATTATGTCATTTTGCCTGGTGAAAATTATAATGTAACATCAATTTTCAGATTTTATGATACCAATTGCCAGTAGTTTGATCAGGAGTTTAGCAACTATGGCATCTTCTCTAGCTAAAGTACCAGAAGTGGATATTGATGCAACTGGTGTATTTAAATACATTCTTATAAAACTAAGTTCTCCTAGTGGCGATAAGGGAGAAGAAAAGTTGCTTGTAAGAGGCTATGCAGAATGTAACTATCACAGTGAGTGCGTTATTTACAATAATAAACTAATTGTTTATACTAATATTGCTCGTTTTGTTATTTGCTTAGCCGATATCAATGACATAGTAATGGAAGAGCTACAAAGCTTGAAGGAAAAGGGAGAACTGCCCGAGTGGACTGCGAAAGTTCTTGGTGGTGGAAGAATAGTGCATGATTCTTCCCAAAAAAACATTAAAGTTTATGGTCATTCCCAGGTACGAGAAACATATTAATTTCTTCTTATTTACTTATCTTGCTACATTGTAGGGTTACGGAAAAGCTGACCATGAGACAACAGTTTCTTTGTTAAAGAAGGTTTACAGTGATTACGACATATCTTGCAGCGATGAAGGATATTAAACAGCACAATGCTATATATATATATGATGTTT